>WYDI02030066.1:0-63078 GCA_009867235.2 Psittacus erithacus
GACCGGGGGGGGGGGGGGGGGGGCGGCAGGGGCGGGGGGAGGCGGGAAAGGCACCGGCTGAAGGAACGCAGGGCCCGGGCCCGGAACAGCCAGCGGCGAGCAAGGCCGCCAGGGGGCGACGCGCGGCACGGCTCGGGGAGCTCTAGGGCAGTCCCGCCCCGCCCGCCGGCTGCGCGCGCACGGCGGGTCGCCCGCCCGCTCCTGCCCGTAGTGGTTGGGCGCGCAGCCCAGCGGCCGCGTGCCACCGTTCCACCGCGCGAAACCGTGCGCGCGGCGGCTCGGAACGTGCACAGGCACCGCGAGCGCCCCTCCGCACCACCGTCAGCCCTCAGCCGTGCTGCCTGACCCCGGGCCCACAGAGCCCCCTCCCGCTTTGCTGCCAGCCCCGCTCCGGTCCCTACTGCCCCCGGGAGTGCTGCCTCCCCGCCAGCTCTGCCTCTTCCGCACAGCCGGAACACTTCATTTTCACCCCCTTGCCCAGCCCCAAGGCAAACAACACCGTAACTCCCCACCCCACGGCTCCCAGCGGGGGTGACCCATATACCCTAACCCCACTAGTACCTATTTGGCTTCCTCCGGCCTGCTCCTGGTCATGCTCCTCACACCCAGTGCAAGGTCTATCCCTAACAGCCTCCCCTCTACCAGAACACTCCAGAGACCCCCTGTTTTAATCTCCTCCCTCCCACCTTGGCTGCCTTCCTCCAGTACTCACCCTAAACTGCTCCCCCAGATCCCAGCTCAGACATGATGCACTAATCTTTTCCCCATCCCTTGAGGTAATCAATCACACACCATCCACTGCTGCAAAGGACAGAAACCACAAACTTCTCATCTTTACACAGCTGCTTGTTTCTCTGCATGACAAGGGTAGGAGACAGTGTGCTGGAAGCGCCATGATTTGAACTCCATGCTGTCCAAGGAAATCCGTGCCCCATGTAAGCGACACTTGCGTAAATTATTTTCAGTGTTAGGCTTTGCCTACCTCAGCTACCTGATGAGCCTCCAAGGCACATCTTGTGGACAGCACAGGAACAGTTACTACATGATTGTGGGTTTAACAAACCCATAGTGGCACATTGTAAAAGCCTCCCATGCCTTACGCTACTGACAGCAGCATATGCACCAAGTTCCAGTGGAGTTTCCACCATATCATCATATTTGAGGCAGAAACTGTGGCCTCAGCACAATATGGCTGCTGTTACCAGCTGAACCAAGGGTAAACCAAATCACCTATTATCCTAGACTGACCTGAAGCTGGGTCTACAAAGAAATCTTGTGTGATTGCTTATTTACAACAAAACACACACTACAGTTGCAGCACAAAGGAACAAGGCAGCCTTGAGGAAAGCTCTTTGGTTGATGAGGGCATTACAGCCTCCCTGCACCTTCTCAGTATGTTCCTTAGAAGCACCTTCAAGAAGCAATTTTGTCTTTGCCCAATCCCCTCCTAATTAAGAGAAACTTTTTTCTTGCCACCTTTTTTCTCCACATCCTCCATTCATAAATGGCATTTTCTGCATTTATCCTTCCCTTCTGACACTTTTTCTCACTCATCCCATTTGCCTTTTGAAACAATAGTGCTTACTCAAACTTTGTTCCAAGCAATGTACTAAGACTGCTCGATCTCCGTCTAGCCTTCATGTAGGGTAACACACAGACCCAGCAGCCCTGGAATCTGAGCCCGTATAATCTTTACCACAGGCAATGAAGTCTCCTCACGTGTTCAAGCTAGTCCAAGTTCAGGACCTAGGACTTAACTGCACCAATTTACCTGCACACACTGACCCCACTGGGCCATTTTAGAAGAATCCTACCTGCATTTTGATTGAAGTCCCAAGCGAGTGCAACATTTCCACTCATCAGATAGATGAGATGAGCAGGAAAACATTCTCTCAGAGCCTCTAAGCTTCTAAGCTGCACTTAAAGATTGGCTGCACTAGCTGCATTTGGACAGAATAAGCAAAACTGATGCAACTGAAATTCCAGAGGATAATACCCCAGCCAAATCCCTCTCAAGTTGCACACCTGTTGGTCTTGTGCTTCAGCCTTTGCTACACACTAGGAAGGTGTGCTGGTTTTGGCCATGGTACAGTTCACTTTCTTCAGAGTAGCTGGTATGGGGCTATGTTTTGGATATGTGCTGAAATACTGCTGATTACACAGGGATGTAGTATCAGTCACTGCTGAGCAGTGCTTACACAGAGGCAAGGCCTTTTCTGCTTCCCACCCCACCTGTGGGTAGGCTGAGGCTGCACAAGAAGCTGGAAGGGGACACAGCGAGGACAGCTGACCCCAACTGATTCAAGGGATATTTCATATCACACAATGGAGCCCTGCTTTTCTGGGGATGGTTGAACATGTGCCTGGAGCTGGGAAGTGGTGAATGAATTCCATGGATTGTTTTGCTTGCATGTGTGGGGTTTGCTTTACAGTTATACCTATAACTGTCCTTATCTCAACTTTCTCACTTTTATCATTCTGGTTCTTTTTGCCATCCCACCTGGGGGGAGCAAGCTGTGTGGTGCTTAGTTGGCAGCTGGGGTTAAACCATGACATAATGATGTGTGATCTCCATGCTATTTTGGGTAGGATCTCTTTAAAGAAAACCTCTGTCCCAAGCCCACAGTCTTATTCTAATCTTTGCAGGATGAACTGTTCTCTGGGATACCACACTATAAATTCTAAAGCAGGATCCAACTCCTGCAAATTCCCATCATCCTCAACCTCTTGTAGAATGCTTCAAAGATACAAATGAGACTGAAATATCTGTAAATGCTGATGTTTCTTCCTTTCACTTCAGTGACAGGGCCCTGGGCCAGGCCTCCACTCGCTCCTGTGGTTCAGGACAAAAGCCAATAAAAAAATTACTGCTACCCCTGTGAAACACAATACTTGTGTATTGTCTGTGAGACAAGTACCAAATGACACAGATAAGTGATTACACAACAGAAAGAACATTTCCCTCTGGCCGTCTCTCTCCTTAACTCCAAAGTAACAGTGCTGGAGCTAAGGTTTAATAAAATGGTTGAGTTAATCCCTGCTATCTGCAGGTGACTGTTCACCTGCTGTCTCATAGGCCCCTTGTCTGACACCTTCAGCTATTTCAGCTCTCTGAAGCAGGAGTAAAATTCACCTTCTTCGCAGCGTAACTGGGAAGCAGCAGTTTGGTGCAATGAATCCTGAGCACAGTTTCTCTTCATACCTATACCAGTGTTACAGTTAGCACCTACTGAAAATAGCAGCCCCACTTCACCTCCCTTCCAGGTGTGCCTTCCTGTCTCCTTCTTTGTACAGCATTCCTGCTTTTGGAGGGTGAACTTTCTGCAAGTTAGCTTTCTGAACTGGGTCACTGCTGGACCAGGCAAGAGCCAGTGCTGGCATCAGGGAAGTGGAAGGAACTCCCAGCCTGGAAGAAGAAGGAGGACAAGATCAGGATGGCCCCCCTTATGCCCAAACTGCCATTAGCTCAGCCTTAGCTGCAAAATGAAGCCATGCTCTGACCCCAGCAAGACTTGAGAACTCAGTTCTGCAGGGTCCAAAACAATCCTGTCCTTGAAAGAGTTGCACATGCCAACTAACTGATCTGTTTTAACCACAGACTTAGGCAGATGCATTTCATGCTCTTCCTCTCCCTTTAAGTTTTCAGCCTTCATCTTCACATTCTACCCAGCTCTAAATCTAAGGAAGAAGCAGGACATTATCTCTTTGCCCTATCACCTCTGCTGCCTCATGCCTCTCCCCAGTTTCTTTTTGTCCTCAAGCCTCCGATTAAAAACAAACATCAAGCTACAGTCTAAGCCCTGTTAATGCCATTATTTGCCTGTAGTATTGGTAGAAAGGCTTGTTGCTGTGACTTAGCAGTCATGCCACATTAAAAACAGTAATGCTTGCAGGTAAAGAAAGTGGAAAAATCTGAGCCTAAGAAGGATCTTCTGTATTCCATCTGAACTCCCCCCTTGCTGCTTGGATTGAATACTTGCACAATAAATTATTATTCCCTGTACTATTCAACACAAACGTATATTGTAAGCCACCCCCATGCTGGAGGGCATAAAAGTTACCTACTATACTTTTAAAGAAACACTTCCACTCTGAAGGAAGAAAGATCAGGCTGTGGTGCATAGACAGGAGGAAAAAAGAAACAAACAAAAACAGCCTGCAAAAACTGTCCTCCAGGGCTCAAAAAGTTGCAAAGTGATTTACTGCTCAAAACAAACCACTTCAGTCAATCAAATTTACAAAACCCAAAATAGTTTTATTTACTTTTCAGATTTCTGCCTCGGTGAAACATTCTGCAAACATGCTAAGGCTACAAAATGTCCAAGTTGACAAAGACATGCAACGCTGACCATTCAATAAGTCACGGCTGTTATAGGAGCGACCGTGCCCCCTCCGGGCCACGGGTCCTGCAAAACATGGATGGTGTACAGTGATCATGGCAACATACTACGCAGGACCTAGGAACCTGAGGTAGGTCTCTTTACAGTAAGAAAACAATGTCCTACACCAGTGTTACATCCTGATCAACAAGAACCTGTTCCAAGTTCCAGAAGACATGGGGTGGGGAACTGTTTCCTTAACAAGTACATAATAAAGAAACAGGAAATATTGATACTGTTTAACCTTAGTATAAGTGAGCAGAACAAAGAGTTAGCACTACCCATGCCAGTGAAAGCCAACCTAAACCTCTGAGGAGTGTTAGCAGCTTCAAGATAAAGGAGTCAGTCAGCTGAAGCAACTCTGAAAAGGCTTTCCTGCTAGCATACAGGGTGTGACTTGAACCTTATGATTAATTTGTTACAGACCATTCCACAAACAGATTTCAGTTTTGTTAGATCAGCAAAGCAGGAAGAGCTTGGGCTTGCTTGCATTAAAATAAACCCTGCTGACACAGTAAAAAATACCGTATCAGGACACTGAGAAAATATGAGGCCTTAATGTGACCCAGAAGTGGTTCTCCACTCAGGAGATCACTAAAAACCCTGCTTTGGGAAAGCATTATGGGAAGCAGCAGCAGCTGCCATGGTGAACATTAGTGATGCTCCAAATAGCTTTGATAAGTTACAATGCAATAGTTATACCACAGAGCTCTTCTCCCCTGCGCTAGACAACAAAGATGTGACAATAAAGGACACTATTGCAAAGCTTCACTTCCACTCAAACACGCAGAAAATCTGGCACTAGGAAAAGACCAACTGTAAAAGACAATGGTGTCTGATACAGTCCAATTACAAAGCCAGATCTCTTGTACCGTAAACTGTACAAAAATGATAGAAAAGAATATGCACTGTTATTAATACAGTGCTTATTTTAATATAAAATAAACCGCTTACATTTCCACTGTAAATATAGGCTATATACAGAATTATGTATAGATATAGCTACATGTATAAAGCTTCATTATAGGCCTCTGATACATTTGTAACTATGGCTCCCTGAGCCATTTGTAGAGTGCATTTAATAACAAAAAATTAGTAATATGATTATGGAATAAATACAATAATAAAAACATGAATTCTTCTGACACTGTTTTAAAAACTCTCTGGCTTGACACATTGTGCTAAAAATTAAAAGATGAAAAGGCAATAATCTGCTTGAAGGAGGAGGAGGAGAAGGAAGAGCTAGCCTGCCACAGGCAGAGAGTGTAGCTCTCCAAAATTAAAGTGACTTCGCCCTGAATTTTAGCCCTTGACAGCAACCTTGTTCTCCGCAGCAGCAAACATAGCATAGAAGCGAGAGTTCTCATTGGCCAGAAGGGCAGACGGCGTGTCAAATTCCACTACCTAAAAAGCAAACAAGGCAGGTAAAATATGTCAGTAAAATCCAGTAGAAAATGGATTCCCACCCTGCCTTGGACTCATGATACAGTACTGAAGAAGCCAAAAAACATGCCATTTGTCTTTAGATGAAACAACAAGGGGTGAAAGTGCACACATTTATGCATACATACTGTATCCTGGGATGCTTCAAACTTGCTCAAACACTGGAACTACCCAGCAAGAAACAACATCTGGTGGCTCTGGCAAACAGAGGCAGGTGCTACTATGTGGTTTTGTCCTCTCCACCTTTAACAACTTTGCCAAATGCTCTTACATTCAATCTAACTGTTCATGGCTCCCACACAGAAGTCTGAAAAGTGGGTAAAGGATCTGTCATATGCCTGTTTGATAGCACAGGCCTTCATGAAAGTAACGGGAAACTGCAACTGAGCCTCAGCAGAAATGCTTACCTTATTACCCATCTCAGAATTAATCTACAAAGGGAGTGTAAAAAACACTTTTAAAAGAGACTGTTGCTCTATGGTACTTTCTTGAAGTGTAAAAGAAATTTTACCCTCTTTGCTTGTCATGGTCAGGCAACAGTTGATTCTACTGGAATAGAATCATCAAATTCTACAGTAGAATTACCAAAGGTGTGAATGAACAAAAAAAGATTCTCTCTATAATGAAATACTAGGTGCTCCTTCAGTTTGGCCTACACATACAGCACCACCAGACTGCAACAGGAACTGCAGCCACAAATCTTTCTGCTTACCTGTCCTTGTGTTAGCACCATGATCCGATCAGATCCCAGTACCGTGTGCAGGCGATGAGCAATTGTTAACATAGTGCAGTCTGCAAATGCCTCTCTTATAGTCTCCTGAATCAGTAAGTCTGTCTCAGTGTCCATAGCAGCCGTTGCTTCATCCAGTATCAAAATCTGAAAGCAGAACATAATCCTAGCTGTTACCCATAATAATGCTTTTCTTCCCTGAACATAAAAAAATGTAAACATAGAGTGGCAGAATTATCATGACCGATTCTTTATGTTCCTTACAGAGCTGCGGTCACAAAGGTAGTTTTTACAAGCACCCTTTCAATTTTCTTTATGTAACTGCCTTCAATAAAGTTACCCTATGGATCACACTTGCATTTTATGGTCACATCCTAGAGCCACAAGATGTTTGGGTTCTGACCTGGCCCTCAAGTTTCCACCACTATCAGTTTTACATTCAGCAGCTAAATCTCAAATACAAATACTGACACATCCTTGGTGGTGACATTCCTTCTGGAATGAGTCAATAAGTAGGCTTACTAGCTTTCTTATGCTGGAAAGAATTACCCTTCCTCTCAGACTCAGACATAAACTGATTTGGAGAGGTGCCCTGTCAAAGCTAAACTAGACTTGTTTTAAGCAGGTACTGCAGAGAGAGTAGTAACTTCTGCTGAGTAGTCTGGCTTTAAAACAGAAGCAGAATTACCCATCACACCAATTTTTTGGTGTCATATTTGACAAAAAAGGATGTTAAAATCAAAATCCTTGTCAACCTCAATCCAAAAGCACTTTCTTACTGTAATTATTTGCCTTCCATTCCTGCAAAACCTTTAACTTTTCTGGCATAGCATGGTCCCAAACTCCACCTGGTGTCTACATTTTACTGAAGCATAATGTAGAAGAAAAAACTTGGCCGACATTCACAAAAAGGTGGAAGAAGGAAAGAATCTGATGCTCACCAGTAGCAGGACACACTGAATAAATTATTAGGCCAGTCTGACACCCTGTTAACAACACTAACGAGCAATACCTTTCTGATGGCAGGACATTACAGGAGTTAGCAGCTGGCTACAGATGCCTTCCTAGTTGTTCTAACCCTATGCCTCTCTAGGTTGCAATATTGCTGGTGTGATTTCTCTGACAGGTAGACGGAATTGGGCACAAAAGAAAAGGCTATCTTATCAGTTTTCTACTTCCATCTATTTCTTTCACTGCTATGCTCACTTTGCAACGACGCAGTAGAGCTCTGGCTATGCACAGTAACTGTCTCTCTCCAACCGAGAAGTTTTCTCCATTTTCCATCACTTCTGAATCAAGTTTCATAGGCAGCTGGGCAACCTGTGTCAGAAAGAAGAAGCAAAAAACCTAAGAGCATTGCACAAAATCACATCAACATGAATAGAGATCTCCTGACAATCTTTCTCACTAAAAGAAAAGAACCTATCTAGTCCCTGCAAGAGTTACTGCAACTTATGTACCATAGCCATACATGCCACCTGACTTACAAGAAAAGAACTGGATTGGAAAAATCATGGCAGTGAGACTTGCTGCAGGGCACCTCACAAATGGCAGATTTTAAGTTCCATATAAATGTGTAATGGTGACATTAACATTCACAAATGTAAATGCAGAATGTACACATAAGGCACATATAGAAAAATATCACCTGAAATACTGCGACATCCTAGGAGTCCATGTGATAAAGCACCACTGTGCTATTGTATATACTACAGAAAATACACATCCAAAATACAGCACACTCTGTATTTTGTGTATTCAGACAAAACCAGTCTGAAAGTCAGGATGTGGTGGTGTCAAATAAAGCATAAACAAGGGGGAAAAGTTGCAATGAAAAAGCTTTACCTAAAGGTCTCTGAAGTAGCTACTAATAGAACTTGTTTGTTTAGAAGCCAAAACACAGTTACCTCATAGGGCACATAATACTTACACACTCCTTCATGTGAGTCCTTTCCAAAGCATCCCAGATTTGTTCCTCACTGTACTGATTGAAAGGATCCAAATTTGATCTGGAGGGGGAAACAGAAAACATAACAAGAATTTATTCAGCAATGAATGACAAAACAGCAATGTGCCGATCTATCCAGACAGATGACTCCCATCCAGCCTTCCACTGACAGAATTTCCTTGCCAAGGAAATCAGAAGCTCCCTGCACTTTAGGGTTAGAGTAGCTAAAGAACAAAAGAGTAAAGATGGAAGACAAAGAAAAGTTTCAATTAAATCTTAAGGGAAAGCAAGACCTCCATAGAAGATGATCACATCCAGTTCTGCACTGAGTCAGCTGAAACAATTTAGTTGTGCTTTTTTGTTTGGTCCAAAACCAGAACAGAAGGTAGGAAGCCTGAGAACTAACATCTCACCAAGCACCCGAGTTCAAGTATAAACTGGTAGCCTACTTAGTCCTTTTGACTTCTTATGGCCTCACTAACCTCACAGTGCCACTGAATAGCACAGGTTCCTGAGGAATTATTGAGAGTTTGCTGCGAAGATCTGCCAAACCAATGTCATTTATTTTCACTCCATCAATTTTAATACAGCCTCCAGATAGTTCAACAAGACGAAAGAGTGCCATTCCAAGAGAAGACTTCCCTAAAAAAGAGACAGGAAAAACAGTATTAGTGTTTCTACAGAGTCACAGCAGCTTTGAGATGAGAAAGCATTTTAAAAGCTGTCCACATGTACAAAAAGTGTTTTAAATACCATAAAGTCCTGGCAAACAATGCTGGTAAATGCTGGGGTTCAGCATTTAAACTTCTAAGCAGTTGTAGGGGCAGCTCCTAATCTCTTCTCCCAGAAACCACCCATGCTATGCTGCCCCACCCCCAGAACCAAAACCATGCCACATAAACCCAATACAGCAATATTAATTGCTTATTTAGAAATGACATTTTGGAGTTGATTTGAGTCATCTCACAGACAGGGCTTTTGATTATTCACAGTACAGGCTTCTGAGATAGCTTAGAGCCAAACCTGGCTGCAGCATCAGTAAAAAAACAAAAAAACCAAACAAAACTTTCAACAGAGTCAAATAAGCTGCAGTGAGCATTCTGTGCCAATAAGCAGCTTGGATGTTATGCATTATGAGCACGCTGGCTCAGGTACAGTAGGATGTCCCTCTACATTAAATGGAAACTTGCCTTCATTATTGTTTACAGGATCCTGTTTATGTATGCCCATGAAATAACCACTGACAGACTGATGGACAATTCCTGTGCAATTAACAATTTACTCCACCACAGAGAAGACAAGAGGAGAACCAATAGGACTGTCCCACTCTATTACATTCCCATTCTGTAAAATCAGTAATGCAACTGCTTGGTGGTTTTCCTTACCTGAGCCTGTCCTTCCCACAATGCCAATCTTTTCCTTTGGTTTGATGGTAAAGGACACTTTTTTAAGTACCAGGGGAAGGTTCTCTCTGTACCGCATCTCTGCATTTTCAAAAACAATTTCACCTTCCTGTGGCCAGTCCAGAGGAGGAGTCTTATTTTTAATTCGAGCAGGAGCTTCCAGGGAAAGTGTCTTTAAAAATAAAAAAAACCAAAACCCAGAGTTCAGCTTCTAGTAAATAAAACACCAGAAAGGAAAACTATCAGTTGCAGCTTCCAGCAGGAGTTCTTCCCTGCAGACTTGGCCCATATCAGTTCATGGCAGTTTTATGATGAGCTGTGGGATGTGGGCCCAGTGGTTCAGAAGTTTACTGTGTTACTGACCACACTGTTATTACCCTTTTGTTCCCTTAGTAATGGCACTGGTCCTTCTAATGCACCAATGGCTTTGATCAATGGAATTCAAAATGTATTTTAGGCCTATTATTTACGAGTAAAACCCTATTGAGTTCTGTGGCACTCCAAAGCTTGAATGCTTCTGGATGCAAGATCTACTGTATTTCTAAGTCTCATTTGCTATGTCATGCTAGGGTCACCTCTGTGGGTCCTGACACAGGAAAGAACACCCACATACCACACTGTACAAATGCTCTTCTTTCTTTTCTTCATTTGCCCCTGTTCTATTAAATTGCTGAGTCAGTTGGGGCCCTTCCAGCTTGCTCACTTTTGCAATTTTACTCTGCCACTTAATAGGTCTCTTATTAAGCAGTTCACAGATTCAACAGAAAAGCAGAAAGCAAAACACGTGCCTTTATAGCACGTTATATATGTTTAGGATAAAGTCAAGGTCACCTCCCATATTTGGTTCAAGCAGCCTCACAGAATGTAGAAATCCTACTGTCAGATTCACCTCATGTACCTTTAAACACATACAAAGTAACAATCTTCAAATAAACCAGGCCCATCAACTCCTTCATAGTCACTACAAAGCAACCAGCATTACTGTCTTTTCTCACTCTAATATAAACACTTAGAACAGGTAACAAACTGCCCTCTGGAGATACCCATTTCCTACACTGACTACAGAAAGATCCCACAGGGACTGTGTCAGTTGTGGACGCCTGCAATACCTACTTAAAGATAGTAATTTGACTCCAGAAGTTTGAGAAAAACAGCTATCTGCAACAATAGTACTACAATTCTTTGAGCTTGATGCTCAGAACAGCAACCTCTGAGCCTGCACTGAAAGAAGCCAAGCCTGGGACTTGTAAGACACAGAACCTGTACAGTGTTTCACTGCTCATCCACCCCTTCACTTCAGATTCAAACTTGTTTTATAGTTTCAGAATAAAATGGCTGTCCAGAGCTACAAATAATAACCATCAGAGAAAATGTTGCTTAATAGCAATATATAATGATAGACAATAACTTAATCAACCAAACCAAAAGCCTACAACTATAGGCCTTGCCACTGACAGTGATAAACCCATCTCAGCCCAGTGAGAGATACCAGGCGGTATTTGACACACAGTTATCAGCTTGTGTGGTCACCACGTCTTCCACATAGAAATTTTCTAGTTAAAAAGAGGAGCTATTTCTTCAACTTGGGGAGTGGGCAGTTTATTTATTTTCTCTTCAGTATTAAATCCACAGATTAAAAAAGTGTTCTAAGAATATCAACTACTACATAGTCCAGATTAATGAAACAGATACGTATCTCCCTCCAGAGTTCAGAGGGAATGTGTAGTATGTGTTAAGTAAAAAACCCTTTCACCTCAAAGACCAGACCCAGTAGGCTTTCTCCTGGCTACACTCTCCTCATTGACCTATATTCAGTTCTGCAATGAGAGCAATTCCTTGACTTTTTAAGCATATAGAAATATGTTATACAAGACAGCTGTGGAAAAAGAAGTAGACTTACGAGGATGAAGCAGAATTATATATAGATGAAGTAACAAACAGTTACTGTGCTTAAATGAAGGAGTTCCATTATGTTTGGAATGAAGGATGCCAGAAGACCATTATTTTACTGTAAAACATCATACTGAATTCCTAGCTATTCCTTCTGCATACTCCATGCCTTACTGAGGGCAAACTTTCAATATCCTCACGTAACTTCAGTGAGGCTAGTGTCAGCCAAGTAACGCCTTTAAGCTTAGTTACCTACTAGCTCTTGTGCCATTCATCTTGCCAATGCTTACATACATGCTTCACAAGAAAAATACACTCTGCAGTATTACAACATGCGTGTTAATACGCATACAAGATCAGAAACATACATTCTGTACTTGGCCAGGTTATGGCTGACTTTCTTTTCTCTTACGCGAGCAACAAGAATTTTACAACAGGCAACTGAAATGTATTACTGTCCTACCTTGATATAGTGATCAATTCTCTCAACTGAGGTAAAGCGAGCTTCTGTCTCTGAAGCAAGTCTGACTGTAAACTGGAATAATCCTGTTAACTGTAGTGATGGGAGAAAACAAAGACAAATTTAGAGAGCTGTGATTTATTACTAAATTAAGAGATTAACCTAATGGATGGTGCTGCCAGCAGTACTAGGGAAGTGATCATCCCCCCCATACTCAGCACTGGTGAGCTGCACCTCAAATCCTGTGTTCAGCTTTGGGCCCCTCACTACAAAACAAACATTGAGGTGCTGCAGCACATCCAAAGAAGGGCAACAGAGCTGGTGAAGAGTCTGATTACAGGTCTTATGAGGATTGGGTGAGGGAACTGAGGCTGTTCAGAGTGGAGAAAGCTCAGGGAAGAACTTATCAATCTCTACAACTACCTGAAAGGAGGGGGCAGCGAGGTGGGGGTTGGGGTCTTCTCCCAAGTGACAAGCAATAGGACAAGAGGAAATGGCCTCAAGTTGCACCAGGGAAGTTTAGATTGGGTATCAGGAAAATTTCTTCTCCAAAATAGTTGTCAAGCACTGGAACAGGCTGCCCAGGGAGACGGTGGAGTAATCATCCCTGAAGGTATTTAAAAGACATGTGGATGTGGCACTGAGGGACATGGTTTAGTGGTGGACATGGCAGCACTGGGTTAACAGTTGGACTCAATGGTCTTAAAGGTCTTTTCCAACCTAAATGACTATATGATTTTATGATATCTGATACAAGTACTCTTGGCATTGGGCACCATACAGCTAAGGTGCCCAAGGCAAGTTAATTTTACTTCATAGTTAATTTTAGAATAACCATAGTTTATTAATCACTTGTAAAGCCAAAACTTTAGAAAGATTTCCCACAAGCAACAGTTTTAGGTATTAGTCATCTGCTTTGTAGTTTCACTTTACAACCACCAGGAGACAGAAAAGGCCAAACAACAGCTTTAATTGCAAGTATTCTGAGCCCTGAAGTCTAAGCAACCTGCACAGCTGCAATTCTGGATGCTGTTTGCTGTAAAAACTTACAGCAGAAAATATATTCAGACATCAGTCTGGCATATATCTTTCGTACTAGCAATCAAATTTCTAGGAATATCCAGGAAAATTGCAATTTGCAGCATATAAAGAGCCTCAAATGGTTTCCACTTCATCATTTAAAGAAAGGCAGCTCCCAAAAAATATTCTTAAACATACAGCTCCTCATAATTTGTAATTTGGCTACTAGCAGAAGGTCCCAACTCTGAATTACTTTCCCTTCCATTACCAAAATGGGTACCAGTATTGTCTTCCATTCTAGTGCATTAAGGGAAGTTTTCAGTGGTATGTTACCTTTATTTATTAGCAGTAACTACATATGTGGACATACTCACCTGGACAGCATATGAGATTGCCAGCCCAGCATAGGCAGGAGGAATCTGGCCATGCATTAAGACAATCATAAGGCCAGTGGTTGTGATGAGAGCGATGCTGATAATGTCCAGCCGTACAGCTAGCCAGCGCATTGCACAGCTGAACAGGTAAAATGGTGCCTGATTGTCATCTAGGAGCTCCTGATATCTGAAACAAATACAGGAAAGGTTAGTTGACTTTCACAAGCCTGATGTTCTACAAATAGCAGAGCTGCTTAAACCCCTGTTCCAATACCAGAATTTAGGATAAGACTAGCTCATCTCTGACAAAGTCTCTAACTAGGACACGAAAGCAGGGTTTATGAACTTTCACAAATCACATCAGATATCTATTTAGCTCAAACCTTTGGAAGTCAAATTACTAAGTTTCTGTGTGTTGAGAGATATTAGTTATTTAGCTTAAGTAAGTTTTAAATAGTTTGAGCCAGAGTTGTAATATTGTGTGGTTTAGCATGCTATTGGCTTAGCTTTACTTGCTTAGCATGAGTAGCTAGATTTGCTGAAGCCTTGGGCTGTGAATCCAATAAGGTATTAGAAGACCTCAGACTGAAAAATCACCATTGGACTAGAAAAGCACAGGTGTGCACACATGCAAGGAAGTCAAAAGGGATACCCATTGGCTCACTGGAACCACCATCTGTGAAGAGACTTCAGTCATAGCAGTTAAAGTCTTGCGTTATGTGTGTGCCATTCCTTGAATGGTGTATGAATGCTTCAGCAGCAGCTTCTCCCCAACACTGTGTACAACAATGAACTACACTGGGATGAACCAAAATTCAGGGATATTACACATACTTTCACAACTTCACCTATGCAAGACCTTTCAGAGGATGCTCAATGGCTACAAATTACTCCACAGGCAACAGCAGCAGAACTTCAGAATATGCACAGAATGTGTTATTTTATACATAGGTGTATAAAAGTTACAGTAAGTTTTGACAGTATTAGTGACACTAATTAAAACATATCAATAACCACTTTATTTACACTCCTGACATTGCAGAGCTGAGAAAGTATATTTAAGGGGAGACACTTGAGACATTCATAAAGCCAATAACTAGATTTTCTGACCATCCAACTCAGTTTTACACCAATCACTGTTGCACAGTGTGTGCAGTGCCTTAGCGCTCTAGCACCAGCAACGCTAAGGGACTGCTATTTGCACCTCCACAGCTTCTTACCTAAACTGGTATAGCAGTGTTTTTCCAGAGCTTCTGTGGCAATTATCCCTGTACTTCAACACTGTTGGTCTCACGACCTTGCACCTGCAAAACCCTGATAATTGTTATGGCAGGTTCTCATGAGCAGCTACCACTCATTTGAGAAATGTTTCATTTTCCCTCACTAATATTTGTTTTGCAGATTTTAGTTTATACTAGGAGAAAACAAGCATAGTGCATAAGGCAGCTAACAATCACTTTAATACTTGTTAAGTACTAACCAATTATACATGTGCACGGAAACTAACAGTTCATCAACATGCACACTGAGTTTTTGTTAGCATGCTCTAAACTAAAGCTAAACAACCAGCACAAAGTATGAGCAGGACCTAATGGGAAATATACACTACCAGAGAAAAAGTATGGCCAAGAAGTTGTTCTCACCATCATCATTGCCACCTGCTGTGCTGCAGAGAACTCCAGAGAAGGGCATTCACATAAGACTCCACCACTGTTCTAGTTGGCTACTGGGGAGTTTTCCCTTACCCTTTCTAATTGTTACTTTATTTTTGACCCTGAAAAGTAACAATCACCCTCTAGGGCAAGCTTGCATGCCATCAGCTACAGAACCCATTAATAAATCATTCTGAATGTAAACCTGTTGCACCCTGCTTTGTGCTCCACCACTCTCAGATGAGTATCTAGACTGACCTGTGCAGAAATTCCTGTCCTTTGTGGTAGGCATGGATTGTGGAGAGACCCTGGATGCTAGATGTAATATGAGACAGGAATGGAGACTGTGTGATGTTGTCCAGACGCTTGAGCTCTCGAATAAAGACTCTGGAAGGAAACAACCATTTTTAAGTGACAAATACAACCACCATATGCCAACCACTACATAAACACATATATGCTTGAAGAAACCTATGCTCTTACTAATAGGTTAAAACATCTTTACTTTCAGTCAAAGAAGCTGCACTTACCTAGACACAACATGTAGGACTGTGAACAGGACAATGAGGGGCCCCACAGCCACTAGGAACCAGGGGAAAACCCCAGAAATCATCCCCACACAGAAGAACACAAGGATGACATTCTGAATGAACATTTCTGCTTGAAATGGCAAACGAACATCAACTATAAAAGATAGAGGGAAAAGAGGAAGATCTTGAGTGCAGAAATCTCAAACAACCTATTTAAAGCAATTCAGTACAGCTGATCATCATCATTAAGGATAGTGATTTCTGATGGTTTAGTCAAATTAAAAATGCACATTTTCAGAGGTGCTTTTGTCTTCTAAGGCGCAATTAGTCTTTCCAAGTATTCCCATTTGCAGAAATACCGTGGATACAATTCTGACGTAATTACGACTTCGCTGAACATCAGCTTCACTCTGATACCATTAACTGCTAAGAGTCCATGTGCAGTCTACAGGTACAAAAGCAGCTGCACATTTTCATCTTTATAAATTAACAGACAGACTTGAGATCAGCTGCCTTCCAGAATCATAACCTAAGTATGTCCCAATTCTGGCTTCGTCTATTCCAAGTACACATTTGGCAACACATACAGGATATGAACCCCCCAATAGAGACGAGAGAATATTAAGGAGTTAACTGAGGTCTGAATGTGGGATTTACAGTGCATACAGTGGGAGATACCTTCATCCATGTCTTTGGAAAACCTGTTGAGAATACGCCCAGTGGGTGTAGTGTCAAAGAATTTCATGGGGCTACGCAGAATCCGTCGGAAGAGCTCATCATGGAGCCTTGAGGATGCTCTGAGAGTTCCCTGACAATGCAGAAAACATTGCAGCATTGTGAAAGATGTTTGCCTTCCATCACTGGACCCTCCTGGGCACCAAAACTCTGCTCATTTTCTTTCTCCAGCCATAAGGGATTTTTTTCCTTGCATTCTGTGCTTCCAACTAGTGGGAGGAAGCTATTAATTTGGGCAGAGTTTAACAGAAAGCATGGTACAGCCCCAAGAGCTGACTTATGGAAACCTCACAAGTCTGTGATCTGACTTCCTCTGGCTGAAAAGTCAATCTTGGGAGGTGACCAAAAGAATCACGGTGACAGCAATATGTGGAAGTAGGGGGAAAGGATGTGGCAAGGATAAGAAAAATAAGATCATTGGCACATACCTTTACAAAGGCAACACCACGAACAGCCTTCAGGATCAACATAACTGCCATAGACAGTGCATAGATGCCAGCATAGTAATGCATATGAGGGTTATCTTTCATACTGTTGCTTACAACAGTATAATTTCCCAAAGCCACAGTAGTGTTCTGCAGAAAATTCAAGGTTTCAGCAAACAACTAAGACAAGGAATAAGCATGTACACATTACCCGTGCTAGAACTTTAGTCTTGTGTCCCCTTCCACTATATTTAGTATTTCTTTAAATAAAGTACTTCAGTGATCTTTGAATACTTCAGAAAGGTTCCCTTAGCAGAGATTGCTGACTTGCAGCTTTGTAGCTTTGTAGCCCTTAGCCTTTTTCCTGCAATATATTTGAAAAAACTACCACTATACCTACTTCATCCGATTCCTAATCCCTCATTTCATGCTTCTTTCTTGCGTTCTTCTGAACAACACCAGATACTTCATTAACACCACTCCTAATGCACAGCAATGCTCACCTTGAATACGTTGCATAGACTTATCCAACACAGTTGTTATTTTCTGCCAATATGCAGTAAATTCTTTACTGTCACATGCTTTTTTTTTTAGTATTTATGTTTAAGGACCTCCTTGCTTATTTTAATGTTGTTAGCCATCTGCAACTCATTATTTCTTCTCTGAGGTTAGCAGCTTGTTTCCCCTTCTCCTCCCCCCTGAAAAAATCTTGCCGTTATATTTGAACCTTTAAATGCAACAAGACTTGCAATCAAAGCCCCTAGAGCGGGGAAAGTCCCAAACACACAAAGAGAGTAGAAAAGCTATTTATCTTACTCCACTGCCTTGCTTGATCCAGAAACTCAGCCACCAATTGCTAAAAGCCGTACTGCCCACATTCAGCACAAAGAGTGCCATGATGACAAGGAAAGCAAAAGGACCTCCAGCTGCCTGAATGTAGACACCATAAACAGACCAGGGGACAGAGCCTTTGCCTTTCTCTTCCAACTGGACCAACTGGCCTGTGAAACAAAAGAGGAGGAAGAAAAAGGAGTGAGGCAAAGCAAGCTGTTCCATGAAATGTCTGTAAATTTGTGAACATATGCAAAACTACAGTCATTTTCAGACTGCAGAGTACTTTCAGAAACACAGACATTACTTAATACATAGAACTCAATGATTCAAATTATTAATGAAAACGCCACATTTCACCTGCAGAATTATTCACATCATGGTATGTCTGAAAAAGCTTCCTCAGCACAGACTTAAATACTAGGCAGGTATCAGACTCTCTATTGCTTTTTAAGCACTGCTTAAAGTTCAAAATTAACATTAAATACAGGGAACCATAGAATAAGTGTCAGACCTCCCAATTCTTCATACATAAATGCCATGTCCTGGTTAAGACTCCATGAGTTTCAGGCTATACACATTGTCCTCTTAGGATAGAAGAAAGAGGTGGTCCAAGAGACAGGGTATTACAACTCCTTTGTGCTGATGTTCTGACCAGCAGCAGTCTGACTGAACTTATTCATTAAATATGTGTGCCTGTACAATGTGTGCTCCTTGGCCACTGCCCATATCTTATCATCCATGTTGAGTGACCATGGCTTGAGAAAGCTTTCAAAACCAGAGAGATATATTCACAATGTACTTTTAAAGCAAATATTTTAAGCTTATTGGTATATAAAATAAATCATAGCCAGAAATCTGATTACATAGTTACCCTCTTCCTTCTTTACAACTTTTTCCTTCTTCACAGACCCCGTTTTGGTACTTTTATCCTGGGGTCTTTTCAGTGAACTGTTTGTGTTCTTCTTTATATTAATCTGCAGAAAAACAATGACACTAAACACACCAAAGTACTTCGCTTTGACATTTTCATATCTGAACCCAAACCTTTGACATGCTGCTGCCTAAAGACAAAAACTTTCAATAGTTTAGCATTCATATCACAGAGGATATTAACTTCGCTGTTATTATGGATGATTGCCAACTCTAGTGTATTAAATTCTCCTCCTCTCTTAATCTGAACTGCTACCAGTCTCTACTAGTAGCATACAAGGTTAATTTCCAGAATCAGTGACACTATGAGCATACAACAGAGAAAAATGAGAGAAAGATACAATCCCCTGTCCCTTTTAAAAATTACTCAATTTTATTAGGAAGCTTTTTTGCCCCAAACACTCTAGTGCTTCACTCAGGAAAGCTCTCATGAAACATCTGTAAGGATGAAGTCAGGTCAACTTAGTCTTTCAGACGTCAAATGTCCAAACAGTAAACTGCACTTACTATTCTAAACCCAGCCATTTTTCCACAAATGGAAGTAATGACCTGTTCAGAAACAGTCTGCATTAATTGAAACCACCTACATACCATCCTCAGGGTCATCTTCCCACACTTGATGTGAGAAGAAATATCTCACATATGTCAAACCACAGAGAATCTAACTTTACCATCCATTTCTTCTTATCGCATAGGGAATGCAAATGAATGCTCTTTCCATGAGCTAGTCTTTACAGAGACAGCAAAGGTCAGCCAAGCATGCAGACTGGAAAAGCTCATGTTAACTATCATTATATTAATGTTAAAATGGCAGAACTATCATCTTCATGCCTCAGGATATGCAGAGAAATGCATTATATTCTTTTACTTCTTTCACTGGCATCTCCCAGGAAAAAATTTCACCAAGCACCTTCTATATCTGTATATTTATCACAATGCCACCTTTCCAGAAACTTTATTTTTTTAAATGTCTGCAACTTGTAAATAAGGAGCCTCTCATCTCTTAAAAAATAAACTGCTGATGTGCTTCTTAATCTCTCCTTACTAACAGAAAATGCACACAAGACTTTGAGAAGTAAATCACAGTCAAATATAAAGCAGCAAAGTTGCTTACTCCAAAGAATAACTTCAGGAAACGAGCAGGAGAAAGGTGGAAAAAATTAGATTTCTGATAATTTAAATGCATGTCCTACTGAATGGCTCTTGTTATTGTCTAGATTTAAATTTTTTCCACCAACTATAACACTGGAGCACAAGTTCACATTTACAGTCATTGTTTCAAAACACAATGTCAAGCAACAGACACTCCCCCTCATCCCCAGCAAAGCATTTTTCATTACATTTCCAAAATGCCATCACCCCTAACTTTTGACAAACTGTGACACTTTTGCTGTGCCTCAGTCACACCCATGTGAAAAAGAAGTAACAAACCAGTAAGAATTTCTTCAAAGATTGTTCCAGGTCTGTGCTAATTTGGAGATAAATTAAGTAGTGAGGTGTACAATAAAAGAGACGGGTTTCCTGCTTTGAGCATCAGGGGAGATGATACACTACTTTCATGTTCAACTCATGAGCTCATCAGTAGAGTCCTTCTACTATGCATTCCCTAAACATGAACAATGACTGCAAATACAAAGTGATAATGAAGCACAGACTGTTCTACAGGAAATCTATTGGTCAGACAAACACATGAATGTGCAAAGCCATTTTCCCATCTTCCAACTACGTCATTTGGTTCATCTCATCAGAAAAGTCAACATTCAGAGCACCTCAAAATAAACAAGTACCTCAATATGTGGTGTTTCTCCCAGCTGTAGGTTATTAAAAATAGTTGCATAGTCCCCATTTAAATTCATCAGTTCCTCATGACTTCCTCTCTCAGTAATGCAGCCTTCTTTCATGAAGATCACTTCATCACAGTCAACAAGATACTGGAGAAAATGGCAGCAAGAACAAGCCTCTATCATTACGTCTGACCATCACACTCCCACACAACACTTCTCTGTAATCTACAGGCATCTGCATACAACATAGCTCTTCTTCTGTGACAGACTTCAAATATTCAAAGGTCCTGCATTGACTAGAGCACCAATATTACTTTCACCCTACACAAATAAAGTTTTTATGTTCTATCAAAGCCAATCTGTTATGGATAACACAATTCAGGATACTTAAACATTGCAAATACTGATATAACCAACTATCAACATTTCTATGCACAGAAGATTGAGGGGAAAAAAAACACCTCAGATTACATTAATTCTGATTTACTAATACCAAATCTAAGTGTTTTCTGATGTAATGAAGCTTTGAAGCAAGTTAGCAAGAGTAGGTTTTTCTTTAGCCAAATGCTACCAGTCCCAATTGGACACCAAGCAGCACTGGTATAAAAAAATTAGATTGTGCTCCAGGCATATTTGCAAACCTAGTTTGTAAACCATGCATCCTATAAGCAGACAGGATTGTGCTGTAAACAGTTCAGGCCATAGAAATTTCTGGTATGAAGATAACTGACTAAACTTTTCAAGGAAGTAAAAGAAAAAGTGAGAGATACAATACCTGAAGCTGATGAGTGATGAAAAGGACAGTCTTTGACTTCAGGTGCTTCCTTATTGCACTGTTAAAAATGTGATTTCCAACGTGAGCATCTAAGGCACTAAGCGGGTCATCAAGGATGTAAATGTCCCTGTCACTGTACAGGGCTCGAGCCAGACTGATTCTCTGACGCTGTCCTCCACTCAGGTTAGCCCCTCGTTCACCAATCTGTACAGACACACATCCATTATTTTATTTCTACAGCACCATGCAACACAGATATTCAGAGTTCAAGAGGTGACTGGGATAAAGTAGTCCATAAGATTTTTATTTATGTATGCATACATGCACACACTCCCATAATATTATATATTGGTTTAATACTATATATATACTCCACTTCAGGTGTCCACTTCTTTGTGAAGTATGTTATATGTTTAATCTCATGGTTAGTTTGCTTGAGATGTGGCAGTATTTTGCTTGTTTTATTTTTTTGTATTAACAAATCCATGCTTTTTTTCCCTTACCTATTTTAAATCAAGTTCAAATAGGTCCTGTTAAGGCATCTAAATTTACAACACAATTAAAAACTCTCAAACGTCAACATCCCAGTCAAAAACATGGCACAACTCTCAACCAGTGGCAGGCACTGATAATTTCAGCTCAAGACAGTGCATTCGGCTTACATGCATACCAGACTGATGTTCCAGTTCCCCTCACTCCAGTCTGGTCTGCCAAACCAAAACTGCTTTCTCCATCTACTAATTACTTTACTATAAGCAAAATTTATACCTCTGTCAGGTCCCCATTTGGAAGGATGGCTAGGTCAGGCCTTAGACAGCAACCATTCAACACCGTATTGTATCTAAAGAACAGATAGATAAATAGTAAGAACACTGTTTTTTACTAGCTAGTACAGCATTATCTCACTTTCTGTACTAACAGTAAACATACCAGCAGCCTAAAACAAATGATGTGCCTTGGATTCCCAGGAGGAAATTGCAGATAATAATCAACTGCCCAGTAGAAAAGAAGCTGAAGGTGTTCAGCTTGGGGAAAAAGAGGCTCAGCGGGTACCTTCTCACTCTCCAACTGCCTGAAAGGAGGTTGTGGCCACTTGGGTGTCAGTCTGTTTTCCCAAATACAAGCAATAGCACAAGAGGAATTAACCCAAAGTTGCCCCAGGGGAGGTTTAGATTGGGTATTAGGAAAAATTTCTTCATCAAAAGGATTGTCAAGCATTGGTACAGGCTGCCCAAGAAAGCGGTTAAGTCACCATCCCTGAAGATATTTAAAAGACATGTGGATGTGGCATTGAAGGACATGGTTTAGTGGTAGACTTGGCAGTGCTTGGTTAATGGTTGGATTTTATGTTAAAGATCTTTTCCAACCTAAATGATTCTATGGAGTATTCTGAAGGTAAGGATGCAATTTCTTTCCAGGGATAGCTAGTGCAGGCCACAGGAAAGGCCTGGCTGGAGAAGAGTCATAGAAGATGCTAACACACTGCAAGCAGCAGTTATGTTTAAAGAAGACCAGGCCAGCAACAGCAAATGACACTGCAGTGCTTTTCCACAGCAGCTGCTAAAAACAAAGGTCAGACAATACTCCAGCATGAAGCACAGCCCTCATTGCAAATGAGCAATGACAGACACACTGCCAGCCATAGAGACCACATGCAAAAGAAACAGGTTCTTAAATGAGACTTAAAGGAGTTTTAAAGACAGACTCTAAAAGAATACATAGGCTTTAACTGCAGTACATTCTGCATTAAATTTTCTCACATTTGAGCCAAGAATTACTAAGCTTTCATGAAAATCAGCAAACAGTTCTGACAAACCTTTCTTCATCATATTCCTTGCCAAAAAGAATGTTATCCCGAAGTGTAGCATTGAGAATCCAGGCCTGCTGGGCCACATATGCAAACATTCCACTTACTGAAATGCTACCCTCCAACAGGGTCATCTGAAATTAAAGATAAAACTGTGAAATTACACTATTCCATGTTTAGAATAGACTTTCTTCCACAGACAAATAAGTGAAATAAGAGGAAAGAGAAGAACAAAAGTAATCAAAACAGGAATTCTCACCTGTCCTAAAATGGCTGAGATAAGTGAAGTTTTTCCACTCCCCACACTGCCGCAAATTCCAACAAGTTTTCCCTAGACAGAGGAAAAATAATTTATGGTACTCATTCCCTACATACTCCACCCCTTTCAGAATCTGGACTGCCTTTTGTACCTCCAAGGGGACAGCTAGACATTAATGACAGCTAAAAAGGGACTTAACAGACAAAAAAGCAAGACAGTATTTTAACTCTCGAATAATAAAGGGTGAATATGATTCCACAATGGACTAAAACCACATCAACTCTACAGGTAAAAATTAATGTATTTTAAGATCAGCTTCTCTTTGACTGAGCCTGATACAGGCCCAGAAAATGCTGCTCTCAGTGAAAAGCACTAAGGCCTGCCTGAACAGAATGCACCAAGATGCTTTTGAGAGTGGTAAGGGAAAATATAAAGAGGGAAAAGACTGAAAGAAAAGCAGAACTTAGGATATATGGGTACAGTAAAGCTCATTGCCTATGAGATACAGTTTACCAAGGCAGACACACCAAGAAAAAGCTATAGTCCAGTCACTTTAAAGCATTTCTCTGAAATAAAATGGATTGGTTGATACCCACATTAAACAATGAATTAATCAAAACTATTTTTGTTCCTTTTGTGTAAAAAATGTAAAGTGGACAAAAAGGGTACATAGCCACTTGTACATAAAAAAATGGTATATAGCCACAGAATACGTCGCTGTATTCTCTCTTTGCCTCTTTTCATTTACAAGCTTCTGACAGAAAAAATAGACTTTCCATTTTCAAGTAACTGCATACTCATTTTTCACAGCTATTTTTTAAACTATAGCATCCTCCTCAAAATTCAAAATATAGGTGTTTTAATAGCTTAAAATAGTTTAAACTATCTCTCTATTCATATGACTGCAGAACACAGTTTAACCATAAATACCCTGATAAGTGCATGGAACCTATTACTACAACATACAATTGCCAAACTGCAAAACTTTTGTATTTGTAGATGTCAGGTATTAAATTTAATGCTTTTTCTTTGACATTTTACATGCTTTTACCCATTTTAGAATGAGGACTCCAACCACTTTTAAATTATTGAAAATCTGTGTACTTCTATTGTACAAACATTCTCTAGGAAAAAAAATGGTATGTTCTTCAACAAAAAGCGCTGTTAGGTTCCATTAGAACACCTAATCACCTAAAATGCTCACTCAGAACATAGCTGAAACCCTGCCAAATTATCAAATGGCTGCAGGAACACACCACCTACCAATACCCCACTGATAACCTTGTTGCGCTGCCGATTCTTTACACTAAATGGCTCATGTACTGTACAGAGAGTTACAAAGAACAAACCCACCAGTTAGATCTGAAAGGTATACAACCTGCAGTTGCTCCATAGGCTGCTTGTAAAGATCTAGTTTGCTAAAATGGCACAGCTGTTTACAGCAATATCAGACTCTGCATCCTGGATACTGCAGTTGCCATGGATATTACAGGAGGGCACAAAAGTAATATGCTCCATTTCATGCAAAAATACACAGCTCTCTATTCCAAGGGACTGCTAAAAATGAGGCCTTTTGAAAGCTCAAATTTCCTTCTTTCTTCTCTTACCTTTTCTATCTCCAAGTCAATGTTGTACAGAGTCCTCTGAAGCCGAAGGTTAATTAGGTGGATAATTTTGTTCTCCTCTTCGGGGCTAGGATGGTCATCACTGTCCACTAGAAGATGGCCCTTCTGCTCTGCCAGCACAGCTTGCTGTCCCTCATTCTGTAGCTTCATTTTCTCTTTCTTGCCCTTGGTCACTTTCTTGTCTTTTTTCACTTTGGGGGTCAACTTTGGTGAGCTCTGGACGCTGGCGTGGGAGAATTCCCAAGCCAAGGTAGCATTTTTCACCTCTATCGCGGTGTGAGGATTGGCTGGTTTTTTCTTTATCATATGAACCTCTTCCATTAGAAATAAACTCTGATAGGAGTTGTGAGAGAGGTGTAAAGATGAGACACCTGATCAAGACTGGGAGACAAGCCTATGGCACACTCACGCAGCAAAACACATCAGGCTATACAGTAGGAGGAAGCTGAAGAGCAAAAGGTAGCTCATTAGTGTAAACTAACTCCAGGCCTGCTAAGTGGCCGGGGCATTCCTGGATGTGGTGGAAACACTCTGACACACAGATTTTTACAGACCTGCAATACTCTGGATGTGATACAAGAGGGGCTTATTCTTTTAACACTGTTTGCAACTGCAGCTCTGTAACTTCCAGATTAAAGCCATGAGTAGAATACATCAGTTGGTAAGGAGAGGTCACTTTGGGAGAAAGTGACTGACTTGTCCTGCACACCAGCTCATTACAGAAGGAGACAGAATGATGGAGCTAGAATGACTTTTAACTTCAGCCTTTACCCTTCAATTTTTCTGCTGGGAAAAAGTCATCTCACACAAATTTAGCTGACCTATCTATAGTAGGCTGCTTGACAGTAAGTGGTAAGCCGTTAAGTTAATTGTATCATGTTTTCCACCACATCCATCAGTATTTACAATCAACACAGATTAGGAAGAAGGTTTTTTTTGGTTTTTTTGGGTTTTTTTTTTACAGTTCAATAACAAGATAAAAAAGTGCTTTGCATCTACATAATTTATGTTTTGAACTAAGAAGCTTTTTGTGAAGACTTCTCAATTCTCAGCCTTATTTTTGCAATTGTTATGCCCAAATCATACATTTGTAAGAAAGCAGATAGTCATGTACAGAGCCAAGAAGTCAATTACATTCTTACTGTGATGTTAAGAGTATCCCCACCTTTTGTTACACTCCCTGCACAGACTACACTTTTACAGTCAAACTGGGAGCTGTTACAATTTCCCTTCTTCGCTTCTCCTCCCCCCGAACTCCCTTCAATGCATTTGGATTTAAAAAATGCCTGATTTGGCATAACCCAGATGATGAAACAAAAATGTTCAAAAGCAATGGTATTTCAAAACCTTTCTGCAGGTCCCAATCTCCTCACACCCGTACATGTTTCATGAATGCATTACAGACGATCCACCTATCTGTCAATGCTTGTGGAATCCTGTTTGGAAATTTCTGCAATGTCTTCAAGGGAGAAGCCAAAATAAAGGCCTGTCCTCTGAATTCATATTGAAGTACACGCAACACATTCACTCCATAGGGACTGAAGGGTGAGATAAGATTGCTTATATATGGGTTTCCATTTTCTGCCATAGATTCTGTTCTGTCAGGTAACAACTGCATTCTATTCACAGAGTGGAGTTTCAGTCACTTTAATCTGGTCTGGAAACACAAAACCTCAGTATTTTATGACAACAATACTAGTTTGTGCAAAGCTCCCTACATAATACATGGCATTTCCAAAAGGAATTTCATTAGCAAAACACAAAATTTCACTGGAGACATGTTGCACCGTCTTTTTGTGCAGATGGTCTTAAAAGGGAGTCTAAGAATTATTATACTGAGAGCCTATTGAGAGGTCTTGTGCTCTATCTCCTACAGTGGCCAACACAAAAATCTTAAAATCATTAAATAAGAATATTTTGCTTCCCTCACTGGCATCATCTAAAATTTCTAGTATTTCTTAACTAGATTTGTATCTGTTTTGCAGAATCCAACAAGGTGGAGTACCAAGTGTAGAGAGAAAATGAACATAGCCTTCCAAGTCTTCCCTTAACTGCTATTATATACATAGAACACACCGCACTTACAGTTAAAACTATAAGCCAAATGATTGCTTACCTTAAATCTGTCAACAGAAACAGATGCCTCAGACAGAGACTTCACTGAGAAAGGTGTTACTTTTAGAGCAAAAGTCATTGAATTAAAGACAGTGACCACTGTGAATGCCTAAAAACGAGACAAGAAAGAGAATCACATTTGGATGCAATATACTAACAACTCCAACCTTCTAAAAGGTGAAATGTCACAGCAGCAACCCAAAGCCATGGAAAAGGACCACAGTCCAAGAATAACCATTTAAATTTTCAATATATTCTAAAATGGCAGAGAACAGCAAATCTACCCAGCTATTCCTCCTGTGCTTTGTAACAGACCTAGAGACACATCTTCTGTATTTGGGTTTGGAAGTCTTTTGAAAGCAGCAGCTAGCAAATTCTGCATTAGCCTATTACTTGAGAAGACCCAAGTTCAAATCTTGTTGCAAGACATTTGTGCTATTTGCATCCAAGCACACTGTAAATCAGAAACATCCAGTAACCCAAATACCCTGAATAGCAAACAGGAGTGCTCATTTGCCTTCAAGTTCCAAACCTGTTCCAGGAAGCCAGGACTGAAACAGGACTGAGAAGTTTTCGCGCAAAGTATCGGACTGCATTTGCTGCTGTCACATCCATCAGCTGTTCATTTTTGTGAGAAAGGCTACAGCCTGGCCACACAAGCACAACCACAAAGCAAAGAACACATTACTACAAGCCATTTCTCTTCAACATTGCAAAGAATATTTTCAACACTGCAGCAAGTTACCTGAGCTGCTGTAAGATCATAGCCAAGGATCATGTGGACAGAAAAGGTCACCACACTGGCAATGACTACAACTATGGGAGCCACACCCACAGTGATGCTCTGGAAGTAGCCCGCACGCTCCAAGATTTTACGTTCTTCCTCACGAATTTCTAGAAATATATATTTACATTTGAAGTATGATTTGGGGGGTACATACACAACAGACACTACCATAGCACTGTAAACACTGAGTAAGAGGCCTAACGCTATGCTTTAGCACTTATATATCACATTACATACCATCTCATCTAAAGACCACAGTTACAGAGGAGCAAACTATAATGGTCTGTAAATCCCCATGAGGACAGATACCTAATTTTAAATTTAAAAATGGAGCAGCCAGCACATTTATGAAGTGATAAAAAACAAACAAAAATTTAAAAATTAAGATTAGTGCCAAGCCACAATCATATTTATGCTAGAAGGTGAAACCTTAGAAGCAGGCCTGTTTGTCCAAACCATCATGCATAACAAATAGGAAGCCTCAAAGATGAAAGTGTTGTTATTACATCATATATAGGTCAACAACTATGATACTAGCAAGGAGATACCAGGCTATTAAGCAATGGGGTGCCTGCCCAAAAAGGAACATCTACAGATTGTATGAACTCACTTTGAACATTCTGAGAAAACGGTTTGACCCAGGCATACATTTTAATGAACTTAATGTAATTAAGAACTTCATTCATCTTCTGCACACGCTCATCTGTTGTTGATAAACATTTTCTTCTGAAATAAGCTGTGAGGCGTGAAACAAACATCTGAAACAAAAGGCAACACCATGCAACATTAATGGCAACTCAGAAAGAGCAAGTATGCTCAACTCATCCTAATTACCAGAGAAGGCCAATTTTGAATCTGAAAAAGGGATTCAAGGATGGGGCAAAGCAACTGTTGTTCTAACATAAAAGTCAGGCTGGAAATAGTATTCATATTCTCCCACCCCATCTGCACTGAGCATTGGACTCATGATAACAAGTTTAAACAAAAATAAAATTTGTGAAAATAAAAGTGTGTGCTTTTACCAACACTGAATACTACCAGATTTTTTAAAAGTTTCTGAAGTACAAAGACTATAAACACATTAACCTAAAGACAGACCATGTCGACCCTCATCGCAAATGAATAGTAGAACCCGATTTACCCAGCCTTTTAACCTCGTTCCTTAAGGCAAAAGAGCAAGCTGGCCTTTGCCAGCCAAATCAACTTCTACCATATGCCAATGCTATGAAGGTGGTAAAACAGTTTTAGCATTTTTACTAAACCAATCTAAAAATAAGCAGCAGTTCACATGTTTCTAAGGTTTTGCTACTCTTACATTCCTGGTCTGGAATTCAAAACCAACAAACTAATTTTGTAAGTTTTCAGCTCCTTGCTCTTCTTCATACTCCTGCAATCTCTTTGAGTCCCCATCAATGCAGAAGGGCTGCTGAAAAGAACTGGGAAAGATGATCCAACTCTGCTCTTCATTCCCCTCTTATAAACTATTATTCCCATTATTTTAATTCTCACTACTGGCCAGATAAAATGGACCAAAGTGGACCTCACAACATTCAGCCTCCACACTTTGTAAAATTTGTATAATTTTAATAATGAATACATTGATACATCTTCAGCTGCCTTACATGACATCTTAGAGGCAAGAAGATTTTGGCTTGAACTAGACTATTTCAGTGCTCACCAGAAGTAGAGGCAGGATTAATCAAGAACATATTCCTACAAATACAGTGCTTTTCAACACCATTTGTTGAAATGAAGAGCAATGCGCTCATGCAACACTGAGCTCCGGTACACAAGCTGGAGGCCTTGTGTCTTTCCAACTTTTACCACAAGCACCTTAGCATTTTACAATTTGATTTAGCTGTGCATCTAAGATCTACACATCTCAGATCTATGATGTTTCCTACCTCCATTTCCTAATTTATTTTGAGCTTCCCGTTTCCAAATTTCTGCTCACATATCTTCAGAAACACCTTCAATACCACCTTTGATGACATGCAGCACCACAAGTGGGCTAAATCTAGCACATTTCAACACCTCCTATTAAGAACTATAGATATGTCTGACCTAATAAAAATGAAGCAAGTCTTAATTCTTTACAACTCACCATTGCTGGGTAGAAAAGGATGAAGACAGCAGAGCCCAAGAAGCCTGTTGGACCCAGAATAATCACATTATAAACCATTCCTAAGATGGCCACAATAGGGCCCCCAGCCAACAAACTGCCAACTGCTGCAGCTTCAAACATCCTTTGACCATCATTGGAACATACATTTATGAGCTGAAAAATACACATAACAGATCATTTAGCTTTAAGGCACAGCTCATTCTCAAAAGAAGGTATCACATATCCCTTTCCACATTGCAATTTCCAAAATGGCACTATAGCTTACCTCTCCAAGAGACTTCTCCTTGATGTTCTTCAGCTTAAGAATTTTCTTAAATGCCATTGTCAAGACAGCTCCACGCAGTCTAACCCCCGTGCGGTAATTCAAAGCCCAGGTTAGTGCAAGGGACCAAGATCGCACCACTTCAGTCATAAAGATGCCAAAAACTAAGAACAAGCTGTACTGCAGGTTGGACTCATTCTGTTGAGTATACTCCAGAAGATGTTTCACAACGAACGCCTACAGGAAGAAATGCAAGCTTGCATGAACACCCCATCATCCCAGAAGACCATGCAACAATTTTATGTTAAGTTAGAAATAAGTAGGCTACTTTGCTTTTAAAAGAGCCATTTGAAATAGAAAGCATCTTCTTTCTAGAAGTAAAAGGTGTCAATACAAGTACTGTAATACAAAGCCCTGCTGAGAGCCAAGCACTGAGTCAAATTTAGTAAGTAAATAGTTTAATTTGGAATCATATTCCTCGCAGCACGCTTCTAATCCTCCGTGTCTTCTAACTTAACATAAATCTGTCTGTCAGCTGAAAGCAATGCATTATCATATAGAAGAGTTTTAAAATATAGTCACTACTTATACATCTGCGCACATTAAGAAACATTCCTTTACGTGACATTAAGACCTTTCTTATTTTATCTTTGGCTTGCTTCAAACGTGCTTATTTGATAAAAAGGAACAATGTACCTACAGTTGTAGAGGGGAAGAGTGAGAAGGACATTTGCAAAACATTCCTGGAAATAAACATCAGCAGTTTAATAGTAAAGAAAAAAACAAGCAGAAAGCACAAGGTACGCAATACCACAAATCATTAGGGATGGGGAGAAAAAAAAAAAGGAAAAAAATTAACCATTTGATCCCTCCCCATACCCTCTCCCCCCGAAAACAAACACTTTACCTCAGGAATCACATTTCAAACACCACCTGCAGAAAGAAGACAGCCCCCAGAACCACCAATTCCCACCTCCAGCTCTTTGTGGTCCAACAGCACAACAAAACATCATGCAACTCAATCACCAGCAATACTAATTAAATACTATTGACTGCAAAACAATAGGCTTTTATTTGAAATAAAGTGCCATCTTAAATGGTAACATCTCAAAAACACTTTACAACAGGTAGAGCATTGTATAAACATACAATCTGCACATACAGGATAATTATAAAGGACTAACATCTAACAGTCTTAGCCTCTAACATAAGCTAGATTTGAAACTACACACAAATTATAAAGATACAAAAGCAGAATAGTATTTGTTCATGAAGTCCAAAAGTCAAACTTGCAGGTGCCAACAGAGGAGCCTTCTGAGCTGCACAAACTCTGAAATCTGGTTTAAAAAGTATCCTACAATAAGGCTCCACAAACAGCAAAATATTTCCTAGAGAGCTTTTCAACAAATTATGCTTTAAGATACTGGTGCTTTTGATATGCTAGTACAAAGCAGAGAATTACCTTTGCCCTCAATAAAAAGCAACAAAAAAAAATCTGAAACCAAAGAAAATATTGGAGAAGCCTTTCACATAATAGTCCATAGAAGTCCTCTTGGCTAAACCAGATTTTGCAAATAAGAGTTCTGTATAGGTTGAAGAGAGAGGAAAAAAATCAAAACCCCACTATTTCAAGCAAAGGTACTGATCAGCTATAGCCCAGCACCAAATAGCAGAAAAAAATGGAGATCAAATTCATCTGTTCTGAGGAAAGTAATTCTGCACATCAGAACCAAGGAAACATGCTGTAAATAATTTTGCTCTCTTTTTCACAGCTGTGAATTAAAGCCAGATGCCCATCGGGTTCTAGAATGGCCAGAGAAAATTTACATACCGATCCCTGAACAAATGTGAGGAGCTCACATTCACAGATCTATTGCATTTCAACTTTCTCCTCAATTAGATTTAGTTTTACATCATGTGTTTGGACCACAACTGCATACAGTTGGTTTGTAGTTACTAAGGAGATTACTGACTTCTTTTTCCAGTATTCAATCCCACATATGCAACTGAGTCACTGAGCAACTGGGGTAAAAATCCCCCTTTTTCATCACGAGCTGTAACTCAGCATGGTCGCAGAGCATTTTCTCGCACACCACAGCATTGCTGAAAGTCTCCAAGAGAGGATGCATAAAGATAGCAGATGTTTCCTGGGGTCTCATTCCTCCCAAAACTTTTTAGTGCAATCTTTCAGCACTATGTTATAGATTCAGCATCTCCCGTGATGAAATAGAGACCAGCTTACATTATACCCCCATTTTTTTTTTTCCAGAAGAAAGAAAAGAGGAAACAGCAGATTAAAGAATCTTGAAAAGGGAGGGGAAAAAGTCACACATAATTAACATTTGCATCTGAACACAAACTATTTGAAATCAAACTAGCTTAATGACAAGAATCCAGCATAAAGTTCTTTACAAAACAAAGTTAAGGTACAAAACTAAAACTCAAGCTAATGGGAAAAAAGGAACTCCTGTGACTATTACTGTAATAGTTGGTACTAGCTGCTTGGCTGTCTTAAGCATTCCCATTGAATAAACATTACTTACCTTTGCTCTTGGCGTTGGCTCTGCCCAGCAGGACTGTCTCATTCTGACGCAGAAAACAGCCATCCTGAAAATTCTGAAGAACAGCTTCTGTCACTGGTCCCACTGCAGTGCCGGCATCCCTGCTGCAGCCAGCGTGCGACAGCATGGGGCAGGCTGCAACTGGAGCCAACTGGGAAATCGAGAAACTTACCTCCAATAGCTTACCACTCCCCCCTCCAATAACTGACCAAACTGTCAAGCTGTACTCCACTAAGATAGCAAGTTTCCCCATCTCCCAAACAGGAAGAATAGCTCTGAACAGGTACATTGTTCAGACCTGGAGTTAAACTGATTATGTTTAGTAATCAAAAAACTTCTTTACTCCTCAACCCCGAACTTGAAAGTTTAGGTAGCTGATCAAATGACAGCAAATATTCACTGGAGACAAATAGTATCTGACCTATTCTAGCACATTCTGATGGTTATTACAAGGCATTCTGACACATGCAGCTGTCTCATGAGGTTACAGGCTTGGATACTGTGCCAGATGCAGAATCCACCAAAATAAATAAAAAATAAGATAAAAAATAAATAAAAAAAAAGGACCCTTGAAGGACCTATCCATTAAAAAACAAACACACTAAAAAAACCCAAACACACAGGAAGTCTGCCACAATTCCTTCCCAGTTACAACCATCACAATGCTCATTAGCAAAGCAGCAAAGCCACAGCTGTTGGCTGGCACTTCAAGGTCACAGACTTTCAATTAAAATTTTTAAAGTTCAATAGTGTTTAACTCCATTTTTATAGTTTCCACCAGTACAGAAGCAAGTCAAGTGCTTTTCCTGATCTCCCTTTTCAGTTGACTGAAAGGGTGTAACAATACAAGAAGCACAGATACTTCTGAGGAGACAGCATAGGCATATCTATGAGGCACGCCATTTTCAAAAACAGGGAGGAGGGATGGTAAAGACTTGTTTTTCATGCCAAATGATGGAACCAAAAGGGAATTATTCCTCATTCAGAGAAATTAATAAGGTTCCCTGTAAATGGGCAAATGTCTATAGAGAATTTCAAGTTACCCAAAATCAAGCATCAACTGCAGCAGTAGCCCCCAGCCTAATCAAATAGGTTGTTTTGCTCCTTCCCCTCCTGGTCTCCCCCATTCAGCAGTCGGCTGAGACAAATTGAGAAAATTACACTACAGAAATTAGGGGCAACCCTGCTGCAAGTTCTTTTCTCAAGATAAAAGCAGCTGCTAAAGCCCTGTAGTGAAACAATGACAGAAGCTCTTCTTGGGGAAAGCTAGTGCTGTTAAAACCTTAATTGTGATTTGTGTTAATTATCAAAGTACATTCATGTATTTCATAATCCAAGGTACTACAAGTTATTAACAATAAAACAATACCACAGAAACATTTATTGTTATGCACATTACATGAAACAAGGCAAACTTTAAAAAGTCTTAAAAAGCAGGACATTTTGATAGGACATTTAAAAGCAGGAAAACATTTTAAAAATACATTTCACCTAACAGTGCACCCAAGTGTACTTACCCAAGAAATGAACCTTCAGCTTACCAGCACACTGAAACATGTACTACTAGCAGTAATACTGCTCCTACTCCTCAAGGGAAATGTGTAGAGAATAAATTTAGTCAAGATTTCAACTGTAAATCCGCACAGCATGTGCAACAAACAGGTGACAAAAAATGGTGTGAATGTCAAGTCCCATATGTTGTTATCTTCAGTATGACCCACAGCAAACAGCAGCAGTTCCTAGAGGCAGTAACATGCTCTAACATTTCTTCTGTCTGACCATACTCTGTAGGATCAGTAAAGACTATACCCACAGACTTCTTGAGAACTGCTTGCATTAGTTTTAAGTAGTGCTCTAATATAGGTTTCGTTCCACTTCTCAAAGACTGTGTTATTAAAGCCAATAACCTAAAATTAAGATTTTATCAGACAGAATTTTATTCCAAGATACACTTACAGAATTGCAAAAAGAAAAAGAAAACAATTAGAAGACCTGTACATAAGAATTCTATGCAAAAAAGACCACAGTTAAGGAACAACTTTAAACTATACTCAAAACCAAAGAGAAAAAACAAGTGTGCATTTCCTCCAAGATACCTAAACTCCCCCACCCTTCTCCAAGAACTTGCCTCGGTATTCAGCAACTGATCCACCAGCTGTAGGAAACCTATCTTGGATTATTGAATCACTCTGGAATTTTGCCCCAAAATTTCTAGCTAGTCAAAACATTTAAGTGACTCTGCAATGAAACGTAAAGATTTTACAGTTGGCCATGAGATGGAGCCCTCTGGGGTTGTTAAAAAAAGGATGGATATTACTTACTGGTCCACTAAAACCTGCAAGTTGAGTGATCATCAGACACACTATGGAAATGATGAGCCTGGTGCGGCAGAAAATCCACACAACCCTCCGGAGAGACGCATCATCAGGCCCACTTTCTTTCAGTTCTTCCTGCCACAATCTCTCTAGCCTAATAAAAACAGAAGCCTCATGTTATAAATTTTTCACCATGAGAGAAGGTACAATCTCGTAAGTATTTTTTGTGAAAATTCGAATCACTTCCTAGCTCAGAGCAACAAAAATTACCAGACATCAAGTGAAATACATACATGGTACATTCTATAAGGTAAAGAGAAATATCTACATCTTGAAATATCTATGTTGTGTTAGTTCTACAGAAGAAAAGTGCTTTCCCTAAAGTCTCTTTGACAATCTTAATATACTGACTTGTCACATCCTTTCCTTGCTGCTTTCCTTGCTTGACAGAAGAGTTGTAGAGTCAAAACCTGACAAAAAATCTCATTAGTCATGAAAGGTTAGCCTGATCACAAGATCTGACCATATTCAAATCACATTGCTATTGATAGTATTAATTTTCATTATTTTAGCACAAGATTTTTTCAGTGCAGCCTTAAGAACTTTGTTTTGATAAAAAATAGACATGCAAAATCAGAAAAACAACTGCTAAACACTCCTGGAGACAGAATCCTCTAAGTTCACTAATATAAGCAAGAGTACAGAAATGGTGCAGCAGGAAAAAGTGGTATTTGAAGGATAAAACTAAATTCCACTATCCTGAGAAAGACAGAACAAAATATCACTGGTGCTCTTCTAGGGCAGTATTGTATCATTGCCTGTGAACTAACCTATGGAAAGAAAAAAAAAACAACCATAAAAAAAACAAGGAGATAGGGATGTCTCTACCTTCTACAATTGACATCTGAAGACTCATGACTTGATAAAGACCATACATCACTCATAAACAACTCCCCTTTCTTGTATGCTCTGTGGGCCAAAGGAGTGAGCCAGGAGAAGGTCATGCAGGAGAACAGCCCAGCATTATCAACAGGGTGCTCATGTCTAAAAGCAAAAAAAAAAAATAAATCACAAATGAAAAAAGAAAACAGAACTGTAAAACCCTGAGGAAAAAAAAAAGCCTCCTCTCATTGAAAGTACTCAGAGTACCAAATAGCCCATACCAGTCATACTTGCTAAACAAATCTGATGTTCCCAGTGTCAGTCAGCAGACCTACAGCCGCAATCATGCTTTGTGACTGGTTTGAAAAGTCAATGCGGTATCAATTCTTTTGTAGCCTAAAGACTTACTTGGAAGTAGTCCGTATGGGTTTCAGCACATTCAAGCCATGGTGGTATTTGCTCTTGTGATGCTCTTCATCCAGCATTCTTAGCTGGGAATGCACAGAGGTGTCCAGTGGCAGGCCCTCTGCCCGAGCAGCTGCTTCCAAGGCATCCTGGCATTCAATCTGCTTTTACAAGACAGACAAGACAAACTTCAAAACTATGTTTAAAGTCCATGACTCCCAACTCCAGCAACTCTGCTCCTCTTTATTCCGTAAAGTACTGCACAACAGCAATCACTATCATTCAAATGTCGTAGAGGACAGGCTTCAGTCTGGCAGTAAAGAGATGGAAGGCACATATTCTAGATCTGCATTAGATTGCTACAGTTGTAAAACATTAACTAGTATTGTGCCTGTGCATTGAAAGGATAAATGAACAGACCAGGCTAATTTTGCATTCTGCCACAGGAAATACAGTAGAGAAAAAATTACAAAATCAGCTACCTATAACATCAGTTCAGGAAATCAATGACTGGCTTATGCCACAGAATTAAGACATATTTGTGATGAACTTAGTGTAATTTAGAAATTCTTACTCACAGGAATTTCAAACTGTTTTCAGAATACTTCTGAAGTTCCTCCTTCAAAAATATCTTGGATTAGATCAAAAAATAAATACACATTAAGCAGAGCTGTACTTTCTTTTACCATGTTCCTACTTTTCTCTTTTTTCCTAAAGGGAACCATGATGACAATTTCCTCTGCTCTTTGCCACACTTTTAAACAACTCGGCAACTTTATTAAACACTGTTCAGAAGGCAATTCTTAGATCAGGGTTGTTTTTCCATAGTCCCAGTGAAAGGCAGACCTAAAGGCTTATCTAAGAGGATCAAGGAAACAGCAATTATACGGATTAGTTAAAATGTTGCAGAGTTCAAATAAACCTGTTGATCAGAAGCTAGATGTGGCAAAACTACCTGAAGAGATAAGCTTGTTATCTATACTCACAGAGGGCTCACTATTGGCTCTGCTAACTTAATAGACCATTTACTGCAGTGCCATGTTACCTGTTTGCAGTCTATAGTTTTTTTTGAAATGGAGCTACTTCGTGGGGGGAAAGAAAAAATAAGAAAATCTGAGTTCTGAAGGAAAAAACTTCCTGGCAGTCTCACAATCAGAGATAATGTGTTTACCCGTCTTAGTTGTCTTACAAGAACACATTATTTTGTTTCTTTGAAAACAGCAACTGGTCCTGACCTCAATAAACATACTCACTAAACCTAAAGCTATGATTACAAAATAAGATAGAGAAGTACTAAGAAAGCAAAAGAATATTACAACAGTATGACACATGAAGTGACTCAAAAATATGCCACACTTGAAATCTGAATTAAAAGACTTCTCACTCCATTTTTTTAAATTAGTGACTCTCTAAGGGCAATACCGCCTTACTATATCTACCCAAATCAGCATTAATAAGGGACCTGCCAAAAATGCCTCACAGGACACAGTAGTTGGGGAAAGTTCTACACCACTGATTTTATACTTACAGAGGAATTCATAGGTAGTTTGCTATGTTACCCTCTGCAAGAGCCCCAGGCAAATCTGAACAAACACCCTGCTGCTGCTAAGATGCTTGTTTGTAAGTGATGCTACAGGTTATTTGCAGAAATCACTGTTTTTCAGTGCACACAAAAAGTGCCTGTAAGTTAATAAAAAAAAATCTTCCAAAACCAAGCCCACTGTATTTGTCAACATAAAGAAAAGTTTTTCAGCACTTACAAACAAGAATAGCTTTCTAATAAGAAAGCACAATTGCAAGATCCTGGATTTTTAGGCAGCCCAAAGATAAAAGTTCTTAAGTACTCACTGTGAAAAATAATTAAACTCTTCAGTCAACAGAATTCTCCCAGAGAAGGTGGAAAAGATGCATTGATAAAAGGCTAGGGCACTGCCTTTGAAGTCTTGTTATATAAATAAGTATTAGCACAAACCCATAGTTGAGAACATCGCTCATCTCCAGATCGGAAAGGTTCTCAAAATCCCACACATACAACTATCAAGAAACAAGTGCATCACACTACTGGGCAATTAAGATTCTAAAAAAGACCATACAGTTGTGTGTCATATTAGAAAACCTTCAAAGCACAGTTTTATTAGGAAGGAATGAGTCTCCTAAGCAGTTTTACAAAGCATTTCTAGAGCAAAAGACTGAAGTACAAAATTCAGCAACAACCCCACCACTGTTCATTTAGGTTTCCGAATCCCTGTTGTTTTTTCAGGTGCTCATCAACTGGCAACAGCCTGACTGCCCACATGCATGTACAGTTTTCTTGGAAACTAAAACCTTAAAGAAGTCATTAGCAATGTGGTATAACTGCCTCCAGCACTGCTCTTGAAATAAATGTCTAATAGATCAAGCACTAGCAAACAAATCAGACAGCACTTTTTCCAATTCAGCAATGTATTTATACACCAACACAAGCAACGAACCAAGCGATACAACACAGCGTTGGTAACTCTAAAGATATGCCCATAGAAACAACGCAAGTCTAAATCGGAGATCACTAATGGCACAGGAGGGATACAATTCAGATATTTCTTGGAACACAGCAGCTCACTACTCAGTATCATCAAAAAGGCCAAGAGATAACAAAAATTGTTACAAATGGCACAAAAAATAAAGCAGAAAATATTAACATACCACTTAAAATCTTAGCGCTTGCCTCCTTTTTGAACACCAGTCAGTCCCCTGTCACTTCAGTTCAATAAGGGTATTATACTTAAAATAACCTTCTGCGAGCAATGAGAATAGTTGGAATTGGAACAGCTTCCACACAAACATAAATTTAAGACTTTTCAGCTGAATAGGAGAGAGGAATAAAGATCAGGTACAGGTATTTCATACGCCCATAAAGTCACAAAAAGCACAAAGAGGAGAATTAGGGAATGATCACCAACTGTTCTTACAACAAAGGAACAGGGGACAGCCAGTGAAATTAATGTTTTTCCACAAAGCACACTTAAAATCTAAAATTCTTCATCATAGGATGCTGTGAAGTTCAAATATATAAATGGACGAAAAACAGCAGGATTAAACTCACATAGGATAAGTATATCATGGCTTATTATTAAATGCATGAGAGAGGGCAACAGCAACCACTTACCCAGCATCTTATTAATAGCTGATGGATTTAAAAAAAATAAAAAAAGAAAAGAAAAAAAACAAGAAAATCTGAAGCCCTGGGCAGCTCCTAACAGAGGGTGATGGCTCTGCACCCCACATTTCATGATGCTATGACACACCTGGGTACAGGATGATGTGATTCAAGAGATGACTGGGAAAATTAACAGATGAAGAAGAACTCTTAATCCTGCCGGCAACCCCCAAGATTATGAAGAGTACTGAGGAAGTACTACTACGGACGATACCGTCTTCTTTTACCTCCACAGCTAGTTCACAGGCAGGCAGAGAAAGAGAAGCATGGCTGGCGCTGCTACCACCACAGAGCACACCTGCCCCCTCTGACTTTGTGCAACTTCAGAGAGCAACAAAACCCTACCAGTACCTGTCATGATGTCTTATCTAACAAATTGCTCATAGCAATAGTGAGCACGCAAGATCATGCGAGAGCCAGAAAGATAACATGATTGGCTCATGACAGAAGGTAATTTAAGGGCAAGTAAAGAAGACTTGCTCATTAAATTTGAGACAGCAATACCAAATTCACAATCTGCATACCAAGGTCAGGTGACAAGGCCATGAAAATACTGAAAATTTAGGAGCCAAGCTACAATGTTAGCAAATACACACAGTGTCAAGAGATTAGCAAGACAAAAGTAGGAAGCAAGCATCAGGAACATTATGCAGAAAGGCAAGCAAACTCACATATGTGAAATAAAAGGGCACTTCTGAAAACCTGCTAAGCAGCCAGTATGGGCATTTATCTCTGAGGATGAGGAGTGGGTGAAGGGAAAGGAGGCAGCCATAATGTACATAGGAAATTAAAAAAATATTAAGAAGTGATATCCTAGGCAATCTCATATTCACAGAGGAGGTACCAACATATTGGTTTGACAACTGTAACATCAGATAATAGCAAAACCAGGCAAGCCTGGAAACAAAGCAAAACAGACTTTTGTTTTTTTTACATCTCTTATCTTAAAGAAAAAGAATTTAACATATATGCTGCCAACATGACCCAAACCCCACCCATCAAACAAGTACGGTCTTCCTCTTCCATAAAGCAGAATAAATTCCAGGGCTCAGATCACCACAAAGAAGAAAAGCACATCTCTTCTAGTCCTGCTGCTACCTGACAGGAAACTAGACCAGAGCAGACATAAAGTCTTCTTTTACTAACTCTTGCAGCTGATACCGAATACCAAAGCTACTGTGGTTGATCTATTATTATTTAACAATGAGATTGCTCTATTTGAGTAGTAAAGAACTCTGACTTGGCACCACTGCTGAAGAGGAACTCCCACCTCTCGCAGTCAGAAGGCAGAGCTCAGCGGGCTTCCTCACTCTTTTGATCAAGTCCCCAGTAAGGAGAGGCAAATGGGAAACAAACCAACATGACAGAGCTTAGGACTAAGCAGGCACATGGGGAGAAAAGGAATCACACGATCACCAGTTCTGCTCAGTGCTTAAAGCATTCTCATTTTACAACTCTGGGATGAACAGCAATTTTAAAGTATTTAAGAGTCTTCATTAAAGGACTAGTGTTTCAAAACAAGATTAGTTATTAGCTGGTATGGGCTGGAGAAGAATAGGATCAACTGTTCCAGTTAGCTTAAGTATAATTAAACCAAAATAAAACAAGAGTCTAGGTAGAGATTACTTGAAAGTTGTAATTATGCCCTTCTTCCCAGAAATTCCTCCAAGTCTTTTCAAGAATAACCCCACTTGAAAGTAGTTAGGGGGTAGCAGTCATAGTTAGGTTTTTGCAGGTAGCACAAGCAACCCCTAAAGCCCTGTTGTCCAGACTTTTGTAAGCCATGAAACCTAGGAGCATCTAAGAACTAGGTAGTTTTGCAGGTTCAAACACTGTCAAATCTGCTGTTGCTCGGTCAAGTAACAAGTGCTCAATGAACTTTATATTCCACTACGGCAATTTTCCTCTTCTCCTTTCACTGGATTTGATGCAGTACACAATCTACAAAAGTATTAATAGGAAGATTTGCAGCATTAGACTCCCAGCCTACCTATAGCGAGAATGCTTTATAATACTCTGCCCAATTAGAACATGAGCCTATTTAAGACTAGCTTGGTGTACCATCCACCCATATCAGCTGTCTCCCTGAAGGAGAGGCAGCAAGGAGCAGGCACTGTGCTAAATTGCAGACAATGGGTGAGAGGAAGGATGCATTGATCCTTCAGGCATCTGCATACACTGACTGCAAAGTACAGGCAGCACAGCTGAATTCACACAGCACAGGGATGAGACCACCAGATAGCTTTAGAAGCCTAGAAATTACTGTTACAGCTTCCAGGACTGCTGCAATGAACCAAGTCAAGGAGTTCAGACCTCCATTTTCTTCCACCTCCTGACAAGTGGAGTATAAATGAAAGCTTACGTCTCTGCTGCCTTCCCACAGGGAAGAATACCTCATTACAACACCAACTACGTATCTAAACGAACAAACAAGTGCAGCTCTGCCATATTGCTCAAATATGAAGAGAAAACTAGCTGTTCAGAGCGTGCTCTGGCTTGCCACAAGAGTTCAGAGACTCAACAGCTTGAAGTCCAGTCATTTTGCTCTAATATACTTCTATATGCATCTTTCTTACACAAGACCTCTGCCGTTACTCTTCTAGGCTATGATTAGCAGAAGTTGAATTAGTAGTCAAAATCATTGTTTCAAAGCTAGCAGAGTTTAGGCATCCTCAAGGTAGAACAGAGGTCTCACAGTAGTGTCTAGAACTCATATGAGGGCTTTGCAGCCAAACAAAATCAGAGTATGCATGTTTGTGATGAGCCTGAATATTTTAGTCGCATACTTGAGCACTTTTACCTGATGCACAGAGCTCTTGCTGAGGACAGGTGTACCAGTTTGTTCCAGGAATATTGCTTATTTGACTTTGACCTTGCCCTTGAACTGTGGCAAACATTAGCACTGAGGTGAGATGTTCTAAATTTTCCTGGCAAATCCACTTATTCTTGTAATCCAGGAAATGCAGTTTGGCATGTAGCATTCATTTTGGGATTTTGTAATAGTAGCTACTATGTATACATCTGATAACAGCTATGCACATGCTTAGGCTTCTGGTATACATGAATCCATGTATTGTTTTGCATGAAAACTAGTATTCATGAATACTAGTGATGATATAAATCAAAGGATACAGGATTTATTCAGGGCTAAGGTTGTACACTGATCATCCGGCACTGAAGCTACATAGTACACGCACACTAACAGTACAGTTAACAACAGACTCCAACTGAACTGGAAAAAATGATCACCCTTAACTACAAGTTTCTCTACAGAATTAGCATCCTATATGAGTTTGGACCACAAAGCTGGGAAGCTAACTCCTCACCAAGTAGTTAAAACTAGGATAGGAGAGACTGAGGATTTGAATCCTGACTTGCCTGGATAGGCTCTACTATCCTGAACCACAGGCAAACAGCCTGCCATATGCAGTAAGCATTTTTCCAGTAATATCCTTGGGCCATGCCTAAGCTAGGTCACAATAGAAGCTACACAGATCAAGTCAGTACAACACCAGGAGTATCCAGGGACTCTTTAAACTCAAGCTTTTATGGAGTGCAACCACCAGTGAATGATGGCAGAAGACTTAACACCACAGCATTTACCAAGCCTAATACAACAGCCTTTTATTCAACACATGCTTCCAAAAGCAAAGGACACCCCACTCAAGCGGTAAATTTAGTTTTGAGTTTAGTTTTATTTCAAATTAAGTTCTCCAGTAGTTTGGTATGTATCAATCAAACCCTTCTGGCAACCCTTGCAACTGTACACGGAGTTTCTGAGATAGCCATGGGGCAGAATGACCCCAGCACTAATACAGAACACTACAATTAAAAAAAATACTCCAAGCTTTACTTCACTGAAGGTCAGTCTGCTTCTTACACACTTTTGGTCATGAGCAGGTCACTTTACACATCTGCTTTGGACAAAGGGAATGCAACTAGCAGTAGTCAAAGAATGATGGCAAGTGACAAAATCTGAGGTGTTATGTGGCTAAAACTTAAACAAAAAGATAGTTAATGTACTAAAGAAGGTAGCTGACTTTTAACAGAAGAGATTAATTTACCAGAAAAGAGAAGGATTTCGCCTTTTTGTTCCTCCTCCTATTACTAAGTATAATAAGTATTACTAAGTATAAGGTTTCTCAGATACAGTTAACCCCCACTCCAAGTTTCAGGTAATACATGACTGGCTGATGGATATGGGTCTTTCTCAGCTGGCAGTATGTGCATATATACACAGAAGACAAAGCACAGATATCACTTCTTCAGAGTGGTTGGCGAATCATCTTAAAACATTCATCAAAAACTAAGTCAAGAATTTTGATTCAAGTTGGCAAGTACTTTAGTAGCAGAAGTTCAATGGCACAACTTGACAGAAGTTATTGTAACCAAGATACATTCAGTCCCTTGGGGTATTATGGAATCGATGCATTTTTAGAAATTAACATGAGTATTTGCTTCTGCACATTAACTGTGTTCAAAGTTCTCAAAGATAACAGAACTACTGACAAAGGATACAGTCACAGATACTCTAGACACTATCAGGGCAGTTCAGTCACTGAAACTGGGTTTGAAGGATGCTGTCCCTCAATTTCATGTATTGTTCACCTTAATCTCCATCATGGGAGCTTATGTGTTCCAATTTCTAAACTTCCTTTATATTTAAGGCCTTGACTTCTTCCTGCCATCTCCCTCCTCTCAATATGACACATTATGGCACCTGCTTTTTTCCTTAGAAGCAAGCACTTCACCCACTACCTTGGTCAAGTAGTCAGTTGCAGTTTCACTTTCACATGCAGTGAGCACTGCCATCAGCCCAAGCTGCTACAACTTCTAGCTGTAATCAGCAGCAGCCATATAGCAATGTTTCTGTGTAGAGAAATACTCAGAACACCTACAGGCTTTAAGAGTCTACTTGGGCTGCAATTCCTAAAGTTATGTGGTTACCTGATTATGAAAATATGAAATCTTCCAGAAAAATGCAGAAATCCAGCAGCTTCAGCTACAACTAAGAGCTTATAGTTAAACCATCTAGAAGGCCTGATCCAAACAGAGTACCAAGGCACTAGTACACAGGCTACATTCACATTCCTATTTTTGAACATGTTGTTCAGCACAGTTGGTTCAGACACTTCACATGCTCCACAGAAGTTTAGAGGCAGAGTTGACCTGAGTATTGAACAGCAAGATTGTGATAAGTTACTTCAAAGCTATCAGTGCTTGAAGGATTTACATCAACTCCAATAAGTTCTGATCACATTCTCTGCTGTCTTTGCCAAAAGCTGTCAGAGACAAATCTGAAAGATAAGAGATCAAGATGAGGTCAGGAATGTTAGTAAGGGCTCTGACAGCTAAAGTTAGCAGCACATTTTCCCTGCATATTTAAAGTACTCTCTACAGTTTCACACTGTCCAGGGTCTTGAAATGCAACAATCCACACTTGAGGCTTACCACTGATGCTGCAGACATTGTAGTCAGAACCAATTACGGCTTGGAGTACAAGTTGTAAATTAGTGCACTGGTATTGTTAACTTAGGGACTCTAATTTCAAGAATTGAGTTCTCATAAGTATTGTGTACCATGAGAACGAGCTGCTTCTACATCCTCTTCTGTTGTTGTGAGCATAATGGGGTAGGGGAGCAAAGCACTCACTCGCCCACTGTTCCATTAAATAAACATGAAGTCTACATTAAGAACCTATTCCAAAGCCACTTTGAGAACAAATTATTTCTTATTCATCTGTCATTTTAAAGTACGTTTCATGGACACAATGGAATCTGCCCTCCTCCTCAGGTCACACTACTGAGATCTACCTTCCTCCATAGGGCACACTGCTTCCGGGAAAAAAACCAAATATAATTACTTCAGAAACAACACAAAGGGCACACAAGCATTCTGAGAACAAAAAGTTCTAAAGGTATGAATCAGTATTTCAAAACATCCCTTAATTTTTATTCACTGGTAATGTAGCAACTTCTTACAGTTGAAGGCTGCCGACTACAGTGCCGGCAGCAATTGCGCCTAGAAGTTATTACCCTTATTCAGAAGATCCATGCCCCCACATAAAATAAGCCCAATTAGCATGGTATTATGCCTTGGGAACATGTAGTTAACACCCTATTTTGTAAGTGACATTAAGGTCTCCAAAGCCTTAAAAATCAAATTGTTACAAGAACACACTGCAGAAACTGATTCATGAGTTGACTATATGTATTCACAAGCTGAACAAAACATTTTTCTTTATTTTTCAGTCCTTGAGTGCCTATTTCACAGGTTGAAATTTCTATAGCAACATTCCCATTAAGTACCAGGAAATGCTGGATTAGACCCACTTACATTGCAGCATGATTTCAATCATGATTCCAGGAAGCCTATTTAAAAAGTTCCTGCCTCTCAAATAAGTCATCTTTCAGACTGTGACCAAACAGCATTTAAGCTTCTAAGGAAAGAATTAAGGTTTTTCCATTATTGTCATGAACACAGATTACAGCATCCTTTCAGCAGAAAACTTAAACACCAATATGAAGGTTTCAGGACAGAAAGAGCAAATTTGAATACAACCTTTATGCAACGCAAAGAGACATATAAAAAGGCTCTGGGACCTTGGCTTAGTAGTAAAATAGATCTTTCACCTATAAAGATATTTATCAATCAACTAGTCTTGTCCACTTCAAGTTAAGAAGGGTGTATAAAGATGCAGGAATACAGGCAACAGAAAAAACAGTGAGTCATTTTACTGATCACTCACCACTTCTAGCAGGGCCACAGGTAGACCACTGCCACAGGCCATAATCAGAAGTCCTTGACTACCAGAGGCAGCATGCTTCTGTATTCTCCTCAGAGAACTATGCAGTTCTACCTCACACTACAAGGTATGAGGCACCTACGCAACACGTTAGCACAGTCTACCTCATGCAGCGTAAATCTGTTGCAAAACAGTCACAACCTGCACAAGCTCTTCTACAGAGATCTGAAGTCAGTAGTGAAATAACCGCCTTAATCTGCTTGCAGCTTGCTATTTGCTAAATAGATCATGTTTGCAGCTTTATTTTCTGGTTAAGCTAGTTCAGCTCCTGAGCTAAGTTTTCTACAAGAAATTTGAGAGTCCCAGAATCTCTACTGATGGCACACTGGGCTCTTTTGTCCAAATAACAGTTCTACTACAGCTTAACCCCTTAACTGGAACCACTGTGTTCTGCCACCAGCCAAGCCAACATGCACCAAATAATCCAGCTAAGGCATCCGACCCAGTATCAGGTTTCATAAAGGATGAAGTAGTGAAGGCCACAGTCCCTTCTATCCCCTTGAAACCCATTTTTCTTAACAGGTGAGCTACAGCTTCTATGTTTGTTACAGGCAGAGGGGAAGTGATTGACCAGACAGGCAAAGCTCTGCCTTACAAAAGCAAAGTCTCTGCATATCCCTGTTAGAAAAAAGAAAGCATCAACAAGTGATAAGCCCAAGAATGCTGCTGAAACCAGAGTTTGTTTCAACTAGAAAGAAGCCTGGTACACACAAAGCATCAACAAGTGATAAGGCCAAGAATGCTGCTAAAACCAGAGCTTATTTCAACTACAAGGAAACTTCGTACACACAAACATGAACATGTAACTTAGATGAGCTATTATGAATACAGCTCCTTTTACTTGACCTCAGTATTTTGCAAGTAAGCAGGATACAATCTTACTGATATGCAGCAATGAATTCAGAACTATTTGTATTTATGGATACATCCAAGCTATAAGGCTAGCAAAACAAAGAAGGTACTAATGTTTCGGCAAGAAATTAACCCTGGCATATTGAACAAGAGACCTAGCAAGTAAAATGGGTAACCTGTCAGAACTAGCCAATTCCATTAGTAAGACAAATTAAGTTAATTCCTATAAGGAAAGAAACCAAACCAGATAAAGTTCTAGGTAAGAACTAGGGTGAGGCATTTTCTTGCATCAGTAATCACAAATTTTACAGAACCCCTGTTTCACAATCAGTTATCTGGGTCTACTTCTCTGTAGTCATAGGCAGCAAACCAAACAGTAGAGGTAGAAAGGTAAACAAGACTACAGCAAGAGTCAAGCTAACCTGAAGCTGCCTCAAAGTTCGAGACTTCAATGCCATGCTGTACAGGCATCTAGGACTTGGCTTACTTTTAGCCTTCAGGAAAAAAAAAAAAAACCAAAACAAAACCCACACTGGTTTGACTGATTTCACTCATTTAAAAGGCTTAGAGGTAAAATAAGGATTTTTGATTCACAAGTTAAACCAGGCATCAACATGATTAGAAGATGCAGACCTACAGGCAGAGATAACATGCTATGATTACTGCTTAACTCCACTGCCACTAGTCGGGAAACAAGGCTGTCTGCCAATAGCATCACTCCTGTCACCAGTAATCTGACAGAGCAGATTAGCTACTGGGCAATGTACAAAGATGACACAGTGGACAGCAAGCCTATGCCATCAACATAATAAATGCCATTAAGAAGCTGCGCTGTGACTCCAGAAGGCTCTTAGTTCTGCATCAGTGCCTGGTCTAATGCAATCACTCTACCTTCTTCTGAATACCATCAACAATAGTCTGCTGAGTCATAGAGCCTGTGGGGACACAAGAAGCTGCAGGGCCTGCAACTGCAAGCTACACTCAGCCTGCTGCAGCAGCCATTGCTCCAATCTCAAAAAACAGCAGTGCAGCACTGTTAGCCCACATAAAAACACCTAGCAATACCATTTAAGCCCTAGTGAAACATGGTAAGCCTTATCTGAAGTACATCCTATCTCAGAGCCTAACATAATGCTTTAAAAGTTAATACTTTTTAAAAGTCTTCACAGTACTTCCATGCAAATACAGCAAGCTCCCCTATTTCCAACCCTCTCACACCAGAGCTGTCATAGGCAATCTATATGGAATGCTCAGCCACACATCTGCAAGCACCTGGTCATTGCAAAAAATCAGACATAGGCAGTGTTAACTTCAGAAAGTTCTGTATTAGTATTTTAGGAAAGCTTAAGAACAGGACATGTAAGAAAATATTAAAGTGCTAGCATTCAGAACAGCTAACATTTTTTTACATTCTTCACCAGACACAGGTTATTAGCTTCAGACCATATCTTTCACCAGTGTGAGTGTTTCCATTTATCTCAGCATTTATCTTTTTTTTGCCCTAGAGCACTTGTATATTCACGCTCTTCAGTGAGAACAAGCCCTAAAAATTAGAAGCTCAGAACAAGGACATGCAAGCTTTAAGCCAGTGGTTATTTCAAGACCCAGCTCTCAAATTAAACTAGAATTAATTATGACAGCACCTCACCATATTAAACTCACAACTGCACACAAAACAGCATTCAATACAAATTACTTCCATCTGAGGGAAAAAGTAAAGTATTGCTACCAGAGCAAGCTAGACATCTGCTTTATAAAACTAATCTTTGAGAAAACCATGGCACGATTAAGAGTTTTTCAGCCACCAACACTGAATGGTACATGATTTACGCTGAGCTCTTCACTGTTCTTACTTGGTTGAAATGATTTTCTTAAGTACAAAAGCTTAAAATAATGCCTGGATTCACATGAAGATCTGATTGCTATAAAAGTTTATTTTGTTTAAATTTTATTACAAAGTCACATTTAAAAGTGAAAAATGTTTAATAAGTGCTTAGACTTGGTACTAAGATAGCTACAATATCCTTTGGAATGACCTCATTCACACAAAAGGGAATATTCATTGTTGACCTTCAACGCGGTGAAACTATATAGAGCTGGCACAGCAAAAAGGCTGCTGCTGCATGTAATTTAATAATGAGACTGCAAAACAAGCAACAGAAAAAATAAACTGACCTGATGTTTAGCATGCTGAAATTTTGACCCTTCCTGCTCTTCACGCTGCATTGAGTTGGCTCTCTCCCTCACACTTCTATACCCAGGACTGGGTATAACGTACTCTTTTCCTATGTCGATGTCTTTCATCTTCTGTAAACGCCAGGGTTTACACGTGTACTTTTACCTCAAATATCTGGAAAAAAAATCCAACAAATTAAATTCCGCTTCACTATGTGCTATGTCAGACACAGCGATTACTTTTAGTAATTTTTAAAGTTTATTTTCTTAAATAAAAATCAGAGAGCAACTGTAAAAGAGTTTCATTACAACAGGACTGGAATAATGTCACTTTGGAAACCCACAGAAGACTAACTTCTGAAGTAGTTTAAACATCACCTGAGGCAACCAAATAAGTACAATGATTCTCAGCGCACTAGAGTACTGTCATACTTCCTCCTTCAGACTCTGAAAAACAATTATGCAACCTGATATATTTAAAGTAGCAACTACAGTATTTACTTGAAACCTTGAGAAACTTGACTTGGAAGATGAAATCACTGAAATCTTTTGTTAGTGTCTAAAGTTGCACATACCCAACAACTTGCAAGTAGAAAGTTTTGTAAAACTGATTTTTCTAGAGATATCACATGACAAAATTGGGCATTAGAGAAAAATATATGCCTTCTTTTTAGCATTATTCACTTACTACATAGGCTTTAGCCATCACTGAGTACCAACATGCACAGGAAGGAATCACATCCTCAATGCTGCAGGCTTTCTCTCAACCCATCAAGTTACACAGTAAGGTCAGGAGAATCGGAGTCCCAAAAAGAAAAACACTTCACACTGCAACTTTGTTTTCTAACTCTGCGTTCTTGCATTCTATCACTTGCCTTAAACTAAAACGACGGAAGAAGCCTGATTCAGTTACGTTAGTCAGAACCTGCATCAGCAGGCTTGGCTGAGTGCACTGGGCTGCCACCTCTCCGCAGAAGAGGCAGAAATTGCCTTCTTTCCCCATCCGCTGACACAAGTCGCCTATAGGGCAGCCCTCACAGCCCCAGCCCCCCGCCCCGCACGGCTTCCCCAACCCCCAGCGCCCTGCGCGTCAGCGCCAGGCGAGGATGCTGCAGAGCTGCAGGTCCCGGGGCTGCTGCAGCCTCCCGGTCCTCCATCCCCCCTCCTCCTGCAAAAGGGATGCGAGCCAGCCCCCCCCCGACCTGACACCTCAAGAAATTCAGAGAGGAGAATATGAGGGAGGAGAGCTGTCTCCCTCCCCGCCTCACCCGCGTAAACACGAGAGGCCCTCCCCGCTGCAGCCGGGTGGGACGGACAGCGATGGCCCCGAGCTCCTGGCGGAAGGAGGCACAGCGCATCCCCTTCACTGGGGAGTCTGAAGAGGGGAGAGCTGCTCGACCGGCCTTCCGACAGACGAGGGAGCGAGCTGCCTCCCCGGTGGCCCCCTAAACCCACACAAAGGGTCGCTGCCCAACCCCACCTCAGCACCCTCCCCCAGTAACAGGCGGGGTGGCCCCGCTCACCTCCACCCGACGACTACCCCCGCTGCGGCTTCTCCACTCAGCGGTCGCAGAGCCAAACAACATCCCTTATAGCGGCTCCGGCGTCCCCACTACGCCTGCGCGGATAAGAGAGCGAGGGCCGCGGCGGCCGTTCCCTCCTGGCGCCCCACGGGAAATGTAGTCCGAGCCTCCGCGATAGCCGCCCACAGGTTTCAGCCTCAGGAACTACGTTTCCCAGAAGAGACCGCGCGGCCCACCTCCGTGCAGCCACCACCTCCCTTCCCGCCGGGCCCCGCCTAGCTGCTTCCCGCTGCTGCTGCCGCAGCATGGGAGGGTTGAAACGTTCGCCGCCGGCCGGCGAGAGCGGCGGGGGTGGAGTGTACGCCCCGGCGCAGCACGGCATGGCAGCAGTGCAGTGCAATGGAACGCACCGCATCTCGTTGCAGTGCGAATGCACTGCGGTGCAGCTCAGCGCAGTGCTGGTACTGTGCGTCCCACACAGCGCGGGAAGGACGGGACGAGCCGCCCGCCTGAAGCGAGGGTGGGGCGGGAGAAGGGCCCCGCGCTGCTCAGAACGCCGCATGCTACGCGGGAGGACCCGGCGTCGAGCTGTGGGGAGGACGAGGGTGATCGCAGTTGTCTGCGCGCCAGTCCCACCGCGGGCGGCTCCTTGCTCCAGGCGCTGCCGCAGAGCGCTGCCCGGGTTGCAGAGGCGGACCGGTAGCAGTTGGGGCCGGTGGCCATAGAAGCAGGAGCGGCGCCTCCTGCTTCGGTCCGACTTACACCTGCGTTTCTGCCGGCCGGTGGTTTGCACCAGCCTGTCCGTTGCTGCCGCTTATTCACAGCCTTTCGGCTGGGGAAAATGCTACTGTGTCCTTACCTGGGCCTTAACCTTCACCGCAGTTGGGAATGGAGTGCTGCTGGCTTCTGTGCGCAGCTGTTTTCCCTCTTGTCAGCCGTGGCCGCAGGCCTGCAACGCTCTGCAGCAAGCTGGGCTTGGAGTGGGACATGCAGGAGGCAAAGGACTCCCCCGCGGTGCCCCCCTGAAGGGATTCAGACGCAGCTAAGGGGACTGAGAACTTGTCCCAGCGCTTTCCCAGTCAAGCTCGGCCCACTGAAGGGGATGGACTGGGGGAGAGAAGCTGCGGCTGTACACAGCTGTGTGGCCGTGGCTGGGGGGCAGCAAGAGCCGCTGCTCCCCCAGTAGAGCCTGGTACGGCATCCAGCCCTCGCCTGAGGGAAGTCGGTGGAGATGGACGCAGCTGCATTTCCTCTCACAAAGGGCTGTAAATATCCTTAACAAACCCTGAGCTGTAGCTTCTCCCCTGCTGTGTTTAAATACCCTGTCCTCATCTGACATCTTCCTTTCACCAGCCGAATTTGGCTGATGTCTCTTTTAAGTGGTTTATATAACAAGTGCCTGTTTGCACCGCAGTCCTTGCTCTCCTTCCTATCAGGAGTGCCTGTGAGAGTCAGTTTGACAGAAAAGCTGAAATAATCTCAGGTAAAGATGGGAAATGGGAATCTGGAAGCAAAGCTGGATCCAGAATATTCCTTCCAAGCTCACAGTCCAGCAGTACATGTGTCACCATACAAGAAATTACTCAAGGACAGTTTTACGATACCAGAAATTCACTTCAGAGCTCCCAGATACATATGGTTACGCATCCTGCAGCTTTCCCACTCCATTTTTAGCAAAAATGAGAATCAGCTCCATTGCAGGTGCTCTAAAATTTTGGGACAAGAGAACTGACAGGCAGATGCACAGAAGCAAAGCACATTCATGGTATGGCAGCTGAGAGCATGTGCGGCTGCTGCATTTTCCTGCAGTCTGTTCCCCAAGACCCACAACCATGCAATTTCAGATTGGTTTGGCTAAGATTTTACTGGGGAGGAAGTTGCAAGGTGCATTTCATGCTTTATGAATGCTATGTCCCAGCAAAGGGTGGATTTTGAGACAAAAGCCAGGGGTCAATTTAGAGTAAGTCTCTAAACAGTCGCTAAATAGACCTATGTTTGCATCAAACACACTGGAGTGTAGGGGTAAACACATGTTCAGTTACTAAGCAATGTAGTTTAACAACATAAACAGAAAGGACAAAGTATGCATGACAAAATTAAACTGTGTTAAAGCTTCAAGGTAAATGAATCACTTGCACTGTATTTTAGGGTGTTGACCTGAAACTGTTCTGAGCATGAGCATGTCTTTGGCCCCCGGCCTGTGGAAGCTGCTTTTCAGAGGTGTCTGACCGTTCTTGATGACATGCCAAAGCCCAAAGGCTCTGCATCACGTACCTAGAGGGAAAGAAGAACATGAACCTCCATTATGCCAAAATGGTTGCAAAATGTGTTAGGGGAAAGATGAGCAGACGGTTGTTTAAGCCAAGGGAGCCAGAGCCCTGCCTACACTTGTTCTGTCCTCAATTTCTCCAAGAGAGCAGATCTGAGAGTAAAAGGGAAGGCATGAGTGCTAGCAGAAAACTGTGCTGGTAAATAATGATGTGTGCACTCCACTCAGACTAGCTCTGGGTGATGGGCTGGCAGGAGCATCGGCAGTACTTTCACACCTGTGGTCCTATGAGTGTATGTACTCTCTGAGTACGATGGTGGGAGGAAAATGCTTATGTAGGCATAACCCACTTTTAAGTATGTCACAAGTCTCCTCCAGCATTTGTTCTAAAGGGTATAAATACTGGTGCTACCAAGAAGAGGAGTTACATCTTTAGCTCCAGTGGCGGCAGCTAACGCTTTTAGTGCTGCAAGTCCTGGATTCATCCCTGCGGGATGGCAGCTGTTACATAAACAAGGCTTGTACAGTATTAAATCTTGATTCAAGATCTGGGATTTGCCGTAATCAGCCTGGACTGCAGCAAAAAAAGCACAGCCAAACCAAGGAGCCAGCAGCAGCTTTGAAGTCAAGGCCTGCGGACTGTATGTGCAAGAAGCAATACCTGACAACTAGTTTTCTTAGAGGTGTCCAGAATATGTTCTCCTTCACCCTAAAACAAACATCAGCAACAATTTTAAAGCTCTGCTTGAAACAAACTGACTTGAGTTATTTGAGCCAATAATGGAGTTGACCAGGAAAACCAAGGCTTAGTTTGTATGAGTGATGGTCTTTATCCAACTCTCCTACTACCTCTTTCCCTATAGGATCTGAGGACTGGCTTCTGCCTCTCCAGGGAATGTGGAGCAAGTGCTGCCCAGGCGACTTAATTGAGCTGAACCTTGGACGGAAAAAAAACAGATATCCGTTCAGGAAATCTTCCAAGCTTGAGGAGCATTGCAGCACTAGTTTGGATTTGCAGTACTGCAATTAAGACCAAAATCTCAGCCACACAAAACCCTGTTACACACATGACTGTGAAGCACAGATTTACTTGTGTGCTGATGGGATCCAAATGCCCAGCAAGCCCAGAAGACACTGGCTATACAGGTTGGGTGGGGAAGCAAGGGGATGGTGTAGTCACTGTTGTGCTGCTGGCAAAAAATTGCAATGAGATGTTAGGACTAAATAGCTTAATTCAAGGGAAGTTATGGTATCTAATGGATTTGGTCATGGCTTGCAATGAAAGAACAAGAGTCACAAACATACCCTGCACATATTTAGTGCTGCTAGCACCTGAGTCGCTCTCAAAACTCCTGCTGCTGTGCACAGGGTCAGGGGAGGTTTGTGACTGCTGCCCTCAGAGCTGCCTGCAGCAACATCTGATTAGACATACCTGCTTATGCTGTGGCGGGCATCTCCCTGCCTGCTGGACTACAGATGCTTGTCCACAAGACAATGCACACACCACCATTGATGATTCATGCCTACCTGGCTCCATCCAAACCCAGGGTGTGGAGCTAATAACACCCCCTTATAAACCTGGTACCAAACCCCTCTCCCCCATCCCAGTCATAGCTGCGCACAAATAGGTTATCAAGATTGGAGCATGAAAGACCATTTCCATGAGCAAACAGTTTCCTGGAACTCAGCATTTTCCATGTGGCTGTTCTGATTTTCAGGGCATGTGGGATACAGGACCTTGTGGGATACTCAAGACCTAATCAACACCCCAGGGGCCCTTCTGTTTGTAGCACAAACAATCTCTAAGCTCCCACCTTTTCATTACTCCAGTAATGAAAAGTCTAATTTCCAGTCTCATTATGCTTGCAGTTCCGCAAATGACTCATCAGACATTCATGTCCTTGTGCTTTATATTGCTTCAATGTTGAACAAGCTGTGTTGCTGATCAGCAACTGGGGAAAGTGGAGGCCAGATCACCCTGTGCAGCAGGGAGATGTGATTTCACCGCCCTTCCCCCAGAAAAATACAGAAGAGGGATATGATGCTTTGAACCTAGAGAAAAGATGAATCTTTCCGTTTCCTCCTGACCTGTTTTAGGGAGGAGTTCACTGATATCTTAACACACCTGTGCATTCAGCTTTCCTGGAAATGAGCTGTACTTGCTTGATGTTCGTGCAAAACTGTTAGCAGCGTGGGCTTTCACACTGTGATTGTGTTTCAAAGGATAAGGCTTCTGGGCGGATCCAGGCAGAGATACCACTCCAGGCTACAGCGGTACCACCCTCTGCCTTTCCTTCAGCTCATGTGGGAGGGTGAGTCTTCCTGACAAAGCTAATGGTGTTTTGTTCTCAAAAGCTCCTACAAATATCTGTGCTTTTGCAATAAATGCCTTTCAGTGTTGTTTTGGGTTGTTTGGGGATTTTTTTTTAACATCTTGCTCTATTTCTGCTCTATGCTTGTCAGAGTGCAGAAGGAAAAGGTGCGATACAATGCTGCATCACACAGGTTAAATTTGGTTTGTAATTCATCATTCAGGTTGGGAGAAGGCAGCATGGAAAAAGTGCACCATCTTACTTGATATGCTGCTTTCTCTGGGCTTTGGGAGGGTGGGGTACAAATAACACCCTCCCAATACAATTAGCCGCAACTAATTCAAAACTAGTTGTTTTTACAGGGAAAAGTCAGCAGCGCTCAAAGCCGTTGCAACATTTAAAGTGTAATTCAGTGCAGAAAACCAGTTCAAGGCAGCTCATGTCTACAGTGATTGATCAACCTTTTTCTATAAACCTGATGATTCAGGGGACAAGATCCTCTGATTCAAGGGCAAAGCACTGCCCAGAGACCAGAAGCCGTTGCAGACCTATGCTTGGTAACACGTTGTGTGGTTCCTACAGCTTGCACCACACCCACAGTTAATGAGTAATAGATGAAAAATGGCAGCACAGGTCCTGGAACATGCCTGCTCTCACAGGCACAGCAAACTCAAGCCTTGGCTGTGTTGTACAGCTGGTTATTAGATGATGTTAGTGAAAAAACCAAACAATGCTACAATAAAAAGGCTGGAGATGTGTCTCGGTAAGCATTAACAGACTGGGATTCATCCTAGCTATACCACTGTGGCTGTGGTAGTTACTTCCTTTCAGCTGTCCATTACCCGTAGTCTTCAGATGCACAGCAGTGGCTTTGGTTAGTCTTCAGCACTAAGCATGTGGGGAAAAACTCCTCTAACCCCTCCCTGAGAACAGCTCAGGACTGTCCCCAGGCCACATCAAAAGGAGAGGACAACAGCTACATCAGAGTAGTGAGTTCAGTTCTGGCCCTGGAGCTGGCTTTGGGCTGGCAAAGCAGGCATGGCTGGACCCATGCCAGATGAAGACTGTGGCAGGGGAACTGGTTTAAACCTTACAAAACTCAGAGGTGGAGGCTGGGCATGAGGCAAGACGACCTTCCCATCAGTTCCCAGAGACACAGTCAGCCCGTTGAGATCTGGGCCCACTTTATTCTGTCCTGCCTCTGCAAAAACAGAGCTGTGGGCTTATGGAGGTGAAGGTGTCACTGCTTCCAGCTGTGTGGGAAAAGCAGAGTGGCAGAGCAGCAAGGCCACTTGGTTACCTGTATTGGGATGTGGTTTTCTTATAGCTGGCTGCTTATATGGCTGAGCAGGACCAGCTTGATGGTCACCATCAGGCTGTACAGTGGAAAAACGATGTGTGGATGCAGCTGTGACAGCCCCATATACGTATGCAATGTGCTCCCTCCTGCTGCTCTCCCTGCCAGCACCCATAATGCTGCAGCTTCTCTGAGAAGCTCCTGGTTTATGAGGTGCACATCAGGCATGGACAAGAACCACGTCTTTGATCTTCTGGCAGATGATGGGCTTGCCAGTAACAATGTCTTCCCTCCCATCCCCCAAACCCTCCCCATTTCCATTGTGAAGTGACCATGTCGGCATCCATCCAAGGTCTCAGTGATGCTGTGATGACATCCAACCTTCCTCTGCTGCTCTGTACTCCCCCGGGACATGGTTTGTGGGTGCCGTTAGCTCACTCACCACTTGCTCCCATCCTCTGCGGAGATGCTTGTTGATGTAGCTCAGCTGGTCATTACATACCTCATATCTGCACTAGCCGTGCTCCCGGGAACACAGGATGTTTCCCTGGTGCCTGGCAATGGGCCCATAAGGAAGGTCGCACTGCAGGGACTGCCACTACCGTTGGAGTCAAGGTCTTTGTTTCCCTGCATGTTCTCAAGCCCCTGGGCTCTTCCATAGTGCATCCTCTGCCCTCATCACATGCTATCAGGGAACCACCAGCCTGCATTTGCCCCTGTGCTCCCAGGCGTTCCCCCAAGGTGCATAGCAAAGATGAGCCTCAGCGAGCACACAGCAAAGAGCCTGCAGGGAGAGGAGCTTTCTGTTCCACATGCAGCATGAACAAAAAGGGCTTCAAAAAAAGGGAGAAAAATAATTAAAACTGCTGGGAGCCCCTGATGGTGGTTGGAATCCCATGTGGCAGAAAAAAAGGCCATCTGGGATGCCGATTTTGGAGCTCACCAGTGTGTACAGCCAGTTTTAGAAGCAAATGAGGACAACCAAGGTCAGAGAGCTTTGGGCCTCTGGGGCTGTCACTGTGCAGCTGAAAACTGGAGAAAAGGGGAAGCCTTTGCTGCTGCAGCTGGTGCTGGGGCTCTCCCAGGGTGGCCAGGCCCCAGGGGCTGGCTCTGCTGCACACTGGGGTGATGGGGGCAAGCAGATGTTTTCTGGAGATTCCTGCTTGGGCTTGCAGGGGAAGGCAAGCAGCTCTGTGTCCAGACAGTGAGGGGATGGAAACTCTAGGCAGCAGTGAGTAATTATCAGGGCTTGGGAGATTTGCTTTGCTCTGTTGCTGGGGGAGAAAGCAGCAGATACAGTTCTCTCCTGTTTTCTCCCCTCAGGAAGGGCAGGACTGGTTTCCGGGGTGCTCCTGAGACAGCCCCTCTGTGTGCATCTTGTTTTGCTGAGCTAATTGCTTTTGGTTCCTTGGGAAGCTCTGCCTGAGCACCAGCAGCTATACTGCAATGCCACCACAATACCCAGGTCCCCATGTCCTTGAGAGCCCCACGCTCCCCTCCATTAGCACTGCTAACCGCAGCCCTTGCAGGGCTCTGTGTCGGACTGGCACAGTGAATGTCGGGTGAGCACATGTGCCCTCAAGAATTGTTGGCCCCTGAGTGATGGACTATAGCCACAGTGCTAGCAGGATGGATCTCAGTCCAGGCAGCCACAGCACACACTCACATCTCCTCATTGCAACTGGTGGGACTATGGGAACAGGATGAGGACAGAGTGATGGTTCTCAGTTCCTGAGGTGGTTCCAGCTTGTTCTGTAGCCACAGCTGTATCCCATCCCCAATCTGTGGCTCAGTTCCTCCTCCTTAAAAATGTGCGACTGCTGGAAACCATGTGACAGAGGCAAAGGAGAGTCACTGTATAAAAAAGCAAGCAGAGCATGGTCTCAATCCATTACTGTACAAAAGTTCCTCCCTATCACTGAGCAGCATCTGGCTTCCTCTTAAAGACAGAAGAGTCCACCAGTTTGAACTAATGGAAAATGTCCTGTTCAAACCCAGCTCACTGTTGGAATGAGGCACATGTATCTATCAATAGCTGCTCCTGCTTTGAAAGTACAGCAGCTCTTCATGTGGGTGGGAAAAATGAGCTCAAGCATTGCATGGTCCTTGTTGCTGCCCCCTCTGTCTTTAAAGAAACTGGGGCCTGCTCTCTGCAGTGCACTTAATATGGCTACAGTCTGATATGAATTAAGGCCAACTTGCGGTGTTGGTTTGTTGCTTTTCTATTTCCCCAGTGCCTTTACGGTGTTTTGCACAGAGACGGTTTAAAATACATCTTACTGCAGGCATTTATCAGCTCACACTGATGTCCTGGGACTGCAGGCAGAGATACAATTAAGGTCAAGTTTCTAGCTGAACACCTGTGTCACCTATAGGTAAGAGTAGGTCTGGTGATGTCCCTGTGCAGGGATGATCCCTCTGCCGCCTAGCTGCTGGGAGGAGATTTGAGCCCTGCCTGTGCATTTAGAGCTGTGTGCTCTGGACTCTCTTCTTGCATCAGTGCTGCGTTACTCCAGTCATGGTATCTTTAGGCTACCTTTGTCCTGTTTTGCACTTCACATCATTGTGGACAGCCCTTCGATGTCCAGTCCAGGTCTATGACACATGCCTCTGCCCAAGAGGTTGTTCGGTTATCTGCACTGCAGGGATCAGAGCAGTCTGGTTACCTCTAAGGGTCAAGGATCCAAGCTGAGTATTGCAATGCCGCTAAAAGCGTTTATTCTCGTATATAGTATTGGCAGTGCAGCCATGCCTGGAGTCCCTCTTTGGAAGTAGTGTCCCTGTGATGGGGACAGAGCCCCAGAGGACTCCAGCCAGTCTCTGGCAGCACACATCTCTTAGGTCAGGAGCTGCCTGAGTACTGAGGAGGCCAATTTTGGCCCCATGGAGCTAGTAATTTCATTTCAGTTCAGGTGGCTGCATCAAGCAAGGAACAAGTTTGATGAGTTGAAGGTGGCAGGTATCAAACCGTGTGATTGGTGGTGTCACCAGTGCTTCAGAGTGTGGTTGATTGCAAGAAGATGAAAAGAAGTAGAAATAATACATCTGTTTGGACAGCCCAAGCCAGCACCCTAAGGAGAGTGCTGCAAACAAGGGGAGTCTGGGAAGCTGCTCCCAGGAACAAGGTATCTCAACTGCCTGCACCTAAGACTCCCACTGATGTGACGGTAAAGTGATGGGAGTGCTATGATGAATTTCTCAGCGTATCTTAGGTATGGACCCTCATTGCATGGCTTAGCACACTGCATGATAACATTATGAATTACCCTGACTTGGAAGAAACAGGAAAATGAGCCTGTAATCCAAGAGACTTCATTTTTTTCTAGTTTCCAGTATATTACCTTTTCTTTGGTACCTATTACAGCTGGAACCAGCACACCTCGCTATCAGGAAAAAGGTCATTAATCAGTTACTTCCTTCTACTTTTCTGCAACCATGTGCATATAAAGTTTGAAATATATCCCTGACAAATTAAAAGAAGTGTTGGAATGAGTCCATGGGAAACATAAGTTCAGTGAGCAGATCTGTAGTGTACAACATCTGTCAAGATAATGTGATATCCCACCAGCTCTGATGCTCCCCTGAGAAAGTTCCCCTTCTTTATTAATTAGATCTGAAGGCAGCCCCAAGACAAAGCTTTTTTAAAATAAAACTCTGAATGCAGGAGCAACTGAAAGGACCCTTGAAATGGCACAGCTACTGAGTATCACTCAGTTCCCAGCCACCCCTGGAATGTGGGGCACTTTAGGCTGAGAGCTCTGATAAATGCGCCTTTCCTGTGGAGCTCCAGGCTCACAGGGAAGGAATGGTTAAAGGAAATGTGCCCACTCCTCTGAACAGGGCCCTTGCAGGAAAGGCAGTGTTCAGAGCACAGATAGCTGTGTCTTGATCAAAGCTCCCCCTTGCTTCTGGCAGATCAGGCAGTGGGAAGCAGGGCTGCCTCCTTCCTGAAATGACACATCTGGTTCCAGCAGCAGATGGACAATTCCTACTTCAGCCTGTCCTCTAGGCAGAGCTGGGACTGCTCCAGGAGGGGATGCTGCAAGAGCCCTTTTCCTCCCCTGGCCAAAATGAGGGATCAGGAATAACCCTGCCCTCTGCCCTTGCACAGGAGAGGGGAGCAGCCCCATCTTGGAGCAAGGGAGCAGGAATGGAGCAACAGTTCCTGCTTGTGGCTGCTCTGTGGTGGTGGCATAAGGCCCCCAGGTGGGAGGGAATGGAGGGATGGGTTGGAGACAGCCAGGGAGCTCTGGAAATGAGGCTCTGAGTCAGAGTGGCCAGCCTTCCTTCTCCTGGGTATTTTTGCTGGCTGTTCAGAGCCTGGGAATTCCCTCCTTGCCCCTGGCAGCCCTGGGTTCCCTTCTCACGATGCAGGTGACACCAGGTGCTGTCCCTGTAACCTTCTGCATCATGGCATTTTCCTGCCCATCCCCACAGTCTCAAGGCTGCAGTTATGCAGCTCCATGTCTTGCTCAGCCTTTTTTCTTGCCAAAGGAAGTCTCTGTCTCCATCCACTCATCCCTTCCTGCAGACACCATTTTACTGAAATGCAAACTGCTCTGGGCAACCCTTATACCTGCTTGGGAAGGGTCATTCCCAGCACCTTCTGTTACAGGAATCTACATGGATCAACGCTGGAAGAGTTAGCTGGGAAAACAGGAGCTACCTTCTCCCTTGTGCTCCACTGGATGGGGAAAAAAATCTGCTTGTAGACTGCCATTTCATTTTGCATGGCTCAGTGCTGGGCCAAATGGGAGTGCAAAACTGGGGATAGATCTTGGACTAATGTAATCTTTGAAGGTGAGGAGCCCCAGAGAGGGAGGTGTTATCAGTGTAGGAGTGTTGCAAAAAGTTGTACATGAATAAGGAACATAGAAAGGGCAAGGGAAGTATCAGACTCATGAGCCTTGCTTAGGGAGAAAATTCTCTCCTGCATGCTTATGTTCATGCAGTCCCCTCATGACTTGAGTGCTGGATCCCTACTCCAGCACTGTCCCTGATGAGAAATGTGTTTTGCTCTTCAGCCTTGAGCAGCTTCTGGGGTCATGCAGGGTGGCTGCCTCCAGAGGCTGCTCTCCCCATGGGCTGGAGTACGAGTCAAGCCCAGATGACCACTGACTCATTTCCACCCCTCAGCAGGGAGCTGACTGAGGAGTCTGTGCCTGCCATGCCAAAAGCCTCATCAGTCTCTGAAAGTGACCAGAGAGATGAATCAGCAAGGGATGGAGCCAGAGCATTTGCAGCAATAGCAGAAGAGCAACACAATCTTGCCCTTGGATCTGCATGGTGGTTACTTGGTTACAGATCATGTCTGTTAGCTGGACATGATCACCATTGCTCTAGCACTGGTGTTTCTCCTTGGGAAAGCAGCTGGTGAAGGATGATGGAAGCAGTGTCCTGAAAGGTGCTTCCATTCACGCAGACTTTATACAAGAGCTACTTGAGGAGTCTGGGAGTAGCTGTTGCTTGCCGAGGTCATAGGGAGAGAATAAAAGCATCACAAGGGGGAGAAACTGGAGAAAGGCTTGTCAAGGGCCAGAAACTCAGCTAAAATATCCAGGGCAACATAGCCTACAGTCCAGCCTGTGTCTGTGAGGAGAGAGCCTGGGTCAAGAAAAGCCCTGAGGAAGATGTAAATTAGAGAGAGGTTTACCATAGGCTTAGCTGTGCTTTCCCTGCCTCTCCTCTCATTTCAGGTGCCTGAGCTCCAGGCAGGGGTGGTCAGTGGCAGTCACATAGATGACCTTTCTCTAAGCAGTGGGGCTGTTGCTCCAGAAGACCACTCACAAGAACCTGTTCAACTTGGCATACCTACATGGTATGCAGCATCATGGGATAAGCCTCCTCCAGCACACCCTGCTGCTGCACTCTATTCTATGAATGTTCTGCTCCTTGTAGTGGGACACACACACTCCCCTCCTGCCCTGCCTCCCTATTTTGGTATCTGAGGAAGTGATGGTGCAGCAGCCGCCTGTCTCACTACACTTCCCATCTAACATGGGGGCAAAATGAAACACAGGGCAGCTGTGCTACAGGGCAGCCCAGAGCTCAGGCAGCAGCAATGCATCTTCCCTGATAGCAGGTGAATGATTCTGTGCCCAGCATCTCACTGGTGGAAGGGGTGTCATGGGTTCAGCAGTAGCAGTCATTTTTTCTCCTTCTTAGTGGCTGGTGCAGCACTGTGTTTCTAACTT
>WYDI02030068.1:0-17403 GCA_009867235.2 Psittacus erithacus
TGGCAGTGTCCAAGGCCAGGTTGGACACAGGGGCTTGGAGCAAGCTGCTCTAGTGGAAGGTGTCCCTGCCTGTGGCAAGGGTTGGAGCTGGGTGAGCTTTAAGGTCCCTTCCAACACAAACCAGCCTGGGGTTCTGTGAGATGTTTAGATTTCTTGAAGGACTAATTGAAGGAAACCAGCTTTAAGCTATACTGGGCACAAATGAATTAATACTTGATTTACCCTGAACAGATGTTTCCTAGAGTAGGAGCGTTTTGCCTATACATGTAGAATGGGGAGCCAGAGCAATGTAATTCTGGACAGGAAAAATAAAGGCTCAAAATGATATATGTTCTATTTCCAGACACAATATTCCTTTAAAGAAGTGTTTGGCACCCTCGTTGTTCAGAAGCAGCTCTTTGACGTGGTGGCTAAACCTCTCGTGGAAGATCTCATTCGTGGGAAAAATGGTAAGCAAGAGCTTGTTCTCTACCACTTGCCTGTCTGCCATGCAGTTTATTATGTTACTGTGACTTCATGTGTCTCAAGGTTTCTTAGGCTGCCTAGGTAAAAACACGTGTATCTTGTTTGCCATGGAACAGTTGTGGTTCAGCATCCTTAGAAGCTCTTCTTGCCTGTCACAACTTCTAAACCCATTTGCCCTTGTTAAGACTTGTGTGCTACTTTACTGTTAACTATTCAAAAGGAACCATTGATTTTCCCAAATACATTTGACCCAGGAAAGACAGGATGTGTGGTTGTAACTGAGCTGTTTCTTGACACAGCAAGCAGGATTAACTTTCCTGTCCCTTCTAGGTCTCCTTTTTACATATGGTGTGACAGGCAGTGGGAAAACACACACCATGACAGGATCTCCTGGTGATGGAGGACTTCTCCCTCGGTGTTTGGATATGATCTTCAACAGCATAGGACCATTCCAGGCCAAGCGATTTGTGAGCGGTTTTGTTCTGAGTTCTCCACTCTGTTGCCTGTAACAGCTTAAACCCACTATGAAAACCTTCTGTTCCAAGTGTCTCCTGTCCAGTCCTGTGACTGGAGCACTTTAAAAGAAAACCAAGCAAAAAGAACCCACACCCTTGAGATTTGAGGAGCTGGGGGGAGGAGGCAGCTTAGGTAACTAGGATGGACATTCCATGAAGATGTATGGTGTGGCTGGCCTTATAGTTGTTCCTCATTCTTTAATTGAGAAAGAAAAGAGGAAGCTTTCTGGGTTATGGACTGAGATCTAGTCACAGGATACAAAGCCACAGGAAACCTTATCTAAAATAATATAGCTGTGAGGCTTTCCTTGTGGTCAAACATATCTGGATTTTGGTATCTCAATGTATTGGAAATAATACTGCAAGTCTTTTCCTTGGTTGTGTGCAGCTTGGGAGCTTCTACAGATTATTGTTATCTCAGAAATACCTGGTTTGTGTCAGATCTACTTCACGTCAGCTAGCAGACAATGTTAGTGAGGGGCATGGTGTGTGTTAGACATGGTGTGTGCCAGACAGCTTGATCAAATAATTTGGTTTGCTGCCCAACACTTATGTTCTCTAATGTTTGTTGTCATATTGTCTAAACATACTCACTGCTCAGGTTTTTAAGCTTGATGACAAGAATGGTGTGGATGTTCAGTGTGAAGTAGATGCCCTATTAGAGCGCCAGAAAAGAGATGCCATGCCTATTCCAAAAACTCCATTGGGCAAGTAAGTTGCTATTGTAACATGCAGAATGGATTTAGCTTCTATAAATGTTATTCTGTTGTTGTGGTTTTAGCTTACCTTGGTCTCTTTATCCTTCCCTTCAAAAAAATAGACAAATATTAATGAGAAGTTAGGACATTGCATGTGGTTTGAGGAGTCCTAAGTGTTTAGATTAAAAGACTTGAAATCAGGTGACAGAAGCCTATCTTTTGTACCTGTTAACTCAAGTGTAAGTGAATTTACCAGGTAAGAATGCTGTGAAGTTAAACTTGGGGATATTTTGCAAAGTAGTGATTTGCTGATAGAAGGATAGGAATGTTGACTGGGACTGTGAAGGCATTTCTTGCTGACGCCAAGTCCAGCAGTGTCAGATGGAAGTTTATCTACTTAATTTTCACACTGCTTTTTTTAATGCAGTGTCACTGGATGTGCTGTCATTAGTTGCTGGTGTGAGCATTTCCCTACTCAAAGCATGTATCTGTCAGACTTGCTTTTTCGCTGCCTTGTCACTGGCTGTGGATGCTTCATTACAATCACTTCTTGTGTGTGTCCAACAGGCGACAAATTGATCCGGAATTTGCGGATATGATCAATGTGCAGGATCACTGCAAAGTGGAAGACGTTGATGAAGATAATGTCTACAGTGTCTTTGTCTCCTATATCGAGATTTACAACAACTACATATATGACCTCCTGGAGGAAGCTCCCTTTGAGCCTGTAAAACCAAAGTTAGTTTTATGAATACCATTACTCCTACTTTAGTTGTGCTTTTGCAGGAGCTACAATATGTCTTTGCAGCTGGAATCTTGGCAAATCTGGCTCAATTCATGGGAATCATTTAAAAAATCCCATGACAAAGGTGATGGCAAAGGAGGCCAGACAATAGTATCTAAGTGTGCCAAGTGCTGATGGTTGTTCTGCTGCTAAGGCTTGGCACTCCCTTCCCTGTTATAATGGGAGATTAATATGCAAATATTTAATTTGTTAGGCAGTGTGTTATATCCCAATGAGATTCTAAATCTTCGTGCTATTCTGTGAGTACTATTCCTAGCAGGCGACTGCCACTTGGAGTCAGCCATTCCTTAGCTGACGCTTTATTTTCCTGAAAGGAGTGTACTGGGTGAAAGTTGCTATTTTGTTGATTTATAGTTAATGCAAGTTTGCCTAGGATTTCACTTGATGCCAGTAGTTTCCCATGAAACCAGAAAGGGATTGTCTCATAAATGAAATTCTTGGTATTTTTGGGGAAGGCGTGTACTCAACTGATGACTAAAATTGATTCTAAAATCAGTGAATCTTGAGGCTGTCAGAAAAAGCAGTCTGCAAATCAGACTTGGGATACATTGCTTTTAATCCTAAACCCATTAAAGCAACCCCCGTGCCTGCCCATTGGTACATGTGTTAATTAAAGAGTTGGCTGATTTACAAGGACTAACTAGAGCAAAACATCAGGAGTTGTCTCCAGGGCACTGACTGGAAAAGGGTCTGAATCTCTGGGAATGCTTTTTAAAGAAGTATGAAATTATTGGCTTTAGTGTTGTGCTAATATCCAAAAATCAGCCTATGAGGAATCTTGGATTATTTCTATTTATGGAAGCTACAGACTATTATATATGAAATGAGTTTTGGACACAAGATGAATGACTTAATATTTCTTTAACCCTGTTTTTTTGGTAGGTGGAACAATTGCAACACTCCTGTGCGAAATGGTGACTTTATGTATGTGCACAAGAATATTATCGCCAGTACTGAAAAGTGACCTTTCCTTTTAGTAGAAGCAGAAAGCAAACTTGACTGGCTCTCTGTCTCTTCTTGCTTTCCTAGCAAATATAGAACACTGCTGAAGCCATCTTGCTTCTGTGTGCATGTAGAAAAACAATAGCTGCCACCCAAACCCATGATTTCTAGTAAGAACTGCAGTTAAACCTAACTTCTAAATTAAAGCAGTAGCTGAAGTGTAACTAATCTTGGCTGAGTGTGTGTCCATGTACTTCTTCTTCCATCTGCTGTATGGGTAATTGACATATTTAGTCTGAGTTTTGTATTTAAATGACAGAAAATTTGCATGACAATGCATTATACTGAAAACTCAATTCTGGTGGTGTCTCTTTCGTTTCTTCCCTGTCCTTAAGACCTCCACAGTCCAAAATACTTCGTGAGGACCAGAATCACAACATGTATGTCACAGGATGCACAGAGGTAGAGGTGAAATCTACAGAAGAAGCTTTTGAAGTGTTTTGGCGAGGTAAATCTTGGACTATAACTTCTGAAATGCAGCGCAGATGTGTAATCCTTTACCCTAACATGCTGAAAACAGAATGGCTTTGCCAGGTGGTGAGCCTGTGAGGTAAAGCAGGGGCTTGAAAGGATTGTTTCTGTTCTGAACAGGTCAAAAGAAGAGGCGGATTGCGAACACGCAGCTGAATCGAGAATCCAGTCGCTCTCACAGTGTTTTCATTATAAAGTTGGCTCAGGCACCACTGGATGCAGATGGAGACAACGTGCTGCAGGTGAATTCCAGGGCACAACTCTGTGTGTGCGTGTGTGCATGTAGGTTAGAAAAGGCAATGAACCGTAAAGCATGGCCCACCAAAACCATTCCTGTGTCTTGAGTATTAGGAACTTCATTGTGAAGGAAATCAAAGGTATTGAATTTCAAGTCTCTGACAGAATTAGTCTCCTCTTTGTAATGAAAACAGGGTGTTAAAATGGAGCACAAGGCTGCTTATTTGGGTTTTACTTCTGCTGTTCTTAAGCAAAACCTGTTAATCTAAGAAGTAGAGGATTTGAATGAGTACAGTTGTATCTGTCTTGTGGCCCAAGACGAGGGGATCTGCTAAACCTGCCCACCAGAAGAGCTTGTGGTACCCAACTTCTTGCATTAAGGGCTATAAAAACACCCTCAGACTTTATTTAAAGGCAGAACACACATTCTTTTTAAGTGCGCCTACTAGTTAAGGTCTGGGAGGCGAGGGGGAACTCCCCATCCTGTTAGAAGGAATATATTGCTGATCTTAGCCTAATGTAACTTGTTTTCTGTAACAGGAGAAAGAGCAGATCACTTTGAGCCAGCTGTCTTTAGTTGATCTGGCTGGAAGTGAAAGAACTAATAGAACAAAAGCTGAAGGGAACAGGTTGCGAGAAGCAGGTATGTAACCACCTTTAGACTGCCTGATAATCATATGTGCTATTAGATTTACTCCTGGAAAAGATGTTGTGGGAAGAATTTAAGTGCCTGCTGTCATGTTCAGTTGCTTGATTTGATTACTTTAAATCTTCTGGTTTGGAAATCAGAAGTTTTTAGTAGCAGTTACTCTGATACTTTAGTTTGTAACAAATAGAACTTAAGCTCAGGCAATTTGTTTGCAAACTGCTTAAATAGTTTGGCAACGTGATCCAAAAAGCTGCTTACAGCATTGTTCTGCCTTGTGGGTTTTTGTTTGTTGTTTTGGTTTTAAGGTAATATTAATCAGTCACTGATGACATTAAGAACATGCATTGAAGTCCTACGGGAAAACCAGATGTATGGAACATATAAGGTATGCAACCCCTTATCTAATTATCTATTGACTTGACAAACATCTGGTGTAATGAAAGATTACTCCATCTTTCACATGCTTTATTTTCAGATGGTTCCTTACAGAGATTCCAAACTGACTCATCTCTTCAAGAACTATTTTGATGGTGAAGGGAAAGTGCGTATGATTGTATGTGTTAACCCTAAAGCTGAGGACTATGAGGAAAGCCTGGTAATTTCCTTGCAGATCTTCCCTTGTTCCCTCTTTGTTATGTGTTTGTCACTGAATTCTTCTACTGAGTAGATGAGAGGAATAATAATTTATGTTCCTTGGGCACTTCATTTAATCAGGTATAAAATAACTTTAGCTGTGTCTGTACAGTTGATCTTATGGTCTTTTGGGGAGCTGAGGCTGGGAAGGTGTGGCTGGGAAGGCTTCTGGATATTCCACTTCAATCTCAAACTATCTAGTTGAGATGATAGCTTGATGATGTCTCCTCTAATACTTTTATTGACCTAAAATATCACTTTCCAACTTAGAATGGCTTGCCTTTTGGTTAGTTTTGGTGTTAAGCTTGCTTTTGTTCTGTTGTAGCAAGTGATGCGCTTTGCAGAGATGACGCAGGAGGTTGAAGTGGCGAGACCTGCCGACAGACCCATCTGTGGCTTGACACCAGGCCGGCGCTTCAGGAATCAGGCCTTCAGAGAGGAGCTCCAACGGAAGCTGGAGATGAGGGGGGGCCCAATAAATGAAGGTAAATGCTAGAATGCTGGGTAGTTGCAGCAGGGTTTTTCCTGTTAGGAGTTTCAAGCTATTTTAAAACAAATTATTTGAGCCTTGGACGTGCAAAAGGAACTTAGCTGTGAGGCTCCTCTTCAATAGGCACAATTTTCATCCCGCAGTGCTACTTGCAGTATAAACCTAGTTGCTGTGGAAGTGTTCTTGGCGATGAGTTGAATTCATGGTCCTATTATTACAGCTCCTGAAAGGAAATTGTGCTGGGGATGATACTTTGGTTTTGTATGCTTATGGCCTCCTTTAGAAGCTGGGAGTAGCCTGGAGGTATTATAAAGCAATGAATTGAGAATGTCACATTTAATCTTGTTTCAATGCTGTCATCTCTTCTGAAAACCTCGAGTTCTCATTAATAATTCCAAGTTCTGTCTGCTTCATGATACTCTGGAATGAATGATGTGTGGCTGTGCATTGTCAAATGGAGTTTTTCTGTTCTGCAGCTTGCTGACAGACTCTCTTGGCTTTAAAACTTACAGAGACAGACGAGCAAGCAGTTTCAGAACTGCTTTTGCAGAACTTTCCTCCGTTGCCTTCATGTGAGCTATTGGATATTAATGATGATCAAACACTTCCAAAGGTGATTGAAGTCCTGGAAAAACGCCGTAAAATACGACAAGTGTTGTCAGAGGAGATTGTCCAAACCGGTAAGAGTTTGAGCATCAGTTTGGAGCTAGATTTGATGCTCTTATTACTACTCAAGGGATCTCTCCTGTATCTTCTGTACAACGTGAAATGTCTTGTCTTGATTGATTGTTTAAAAAGCCTTTTCTGAGGTAATGAAATAGCTGAAAGCATTGTTGGTAGGGGAAAACCAGAAGTGCTTTTGATAATGCAGAGATACGGTGAGAAGATAAAATATATCGATTCCCTTGCAGTGCGTGCATTTAAAACAGTGCTTCAAGAATTTGACTCCAGTGTTGCATCCAGGGAAAACTATACTCAAGGAAAACTGTCTGAAAAAGAGAAAACAATAGCAGGGCAGAAAATGGAGCTGGAACGCCTTCAGAAGAAAATAAAAACTTTGGAATACAAGGTCAGTTTCTTCCTTGTCTAAAGCCAAGCACCAAGTGCATGTGTGTCATTTGGCAAGCTGCTTGGTGTCAGGAGTTGCTTGCAAGATGGGTATTAGAAACAAGATTAAAAGTATTTTGTGAGGAACTCTTACTGAACACTTCATGGCTTTCTTACGAGGTGAGGCTTTTTGTAGTACATGGAGATGAGCAGCTTAACTTGTAAAATCTCTGAAACTTTGTGGAATGTCGACTATTATCTGGCTATATTTGTACAACAGCTGATACATTCCAATATGTGTTAACAGTCAAATAAACCTGGCAATTCTGGGTTTAGGTGGTTGTGCTTCTAAGAAGCACTGCCAAGTCTTTCGTGTCTTCCTCCAGATTCATATCTTGGAGAAAACTGCAACAATTTATGAAGAAGACAAGCGTAATCTTCAGCAAGAGCTAGAAAGCAAGAGCCAGCAACTGCAGCGTCAGGCTTCGGACAAACGTAGGATGGAGGCACGATTGCAAGGCATGGTGACAGAAACCAGCGTGAAATGGGAGAAGGAGTGTGTAAGTACATGACTGCATCTGTTAGAAATGTGTAATGAAGTGATGCTGGGTGGTGCCAGGCACCTTGGGTTATGTGAGGGGTTTTCTACCATAGTAGTATTAAGCTTGGAGATGTGTCTGCCTTTTAATTATGGACTCGGACATTTTGAACTCAACTTTTCTATGTGTACGATGGTATGATAAAGTCCTCAAGGACTTCTGATGCAGGCAGAGCAGCTCTTGAGCTCTGTGTCACTTCATCTCAAAATGTGGAATTTGTTCTTTTGTGTTTGTGGCACCCTGAGAAGTGATTCTCTTGTTCCATTAGTTGTCAGTAGAAGCCTCATGTCAGAATTTCCCCTTTATGCGCATGTGAAGTCTTGCTTAGTACTTGACAAGCAATAAGGAAAGGAAATCTGAGGATTAATTATTACTACTGCAGGACTCTTCTACTTCAGCATCATTGCTAGAACTATAGATGGACATGTTCCTATTTGTTGTAATTTAGGAAGCAAAATGTTTATGGAATTAAGCATGGTATTATTTTACAGTTTGCAGAATCTTTCTTTGGCCTGACATGTTGTTATTTCCAATAGCTTGTATCTTGGTGAGGAAGAACTTTGTTCCATATGGAATATGCAATTCCCTTCAAGCTTTCAGCACCATTACTTGTGCTTTCATGTAAGGTACTTCATGCTTTTCCTCCCGTGTCTTTGTAGGAGCGTCGTGTGGCAGCAAAGCAGCTGGAAATGCAGAACAAACTTTGGGTTAAAGATGAAAAACTGAAGCAGCTGAAGGCCATTGTTACTGAACCAAAAAATGAGAAGCCAGAGAGGCCTTCACGGGTGAGAGACCGAGAGAAACCTGTTCAGAGATCAGTGTCTCCTCCACCGGCACCTGTAAGTTGCCTTTAAAACACTTCTTGATATAGGGAAAAGCACATTTATAAGAATGAACTAAAGTGCAGGCCCCTTCTCTTTAGTGGCTAGAAAATACTTTCTAAGCACAGAATTTGGATGACTTAAACTTGCTTTGAGTTCTTTGTCTCCTATTATATTTATCGTTGCTTTTTATTCTTGCTCCTACTTTCTAATGCTACTGATATTGGGAGAATGCCTGATTCTTAATGCTGTCACTGCAACACAATACCTCTCCAAACCCATGAGCTGGAATTGGCACTCTGCACCTTGTCAGTATTCAATGTTTTATTGTCTTGAAAGTTGACAGTTCTGTGTGTTCACTAATTTCTTTCCTATTCTCTCTAGCCTCCTAGTAACTCTATTACTCAGGTCCCTAACAGCCAGCGGCTCGTGAGCACCCCGCAGGTGCACAGACGTTCTAACTCTTGTAGCAACATTTCTGTGGCATCCTGTGTTATGGAATGGGAGCAGAAAACCCCTTCGTACAAGCCTACCAGTGGCACTTCTAATGCAAGGAATAGACAACAAGAACCAGAACAAAATAGAGACTATAACATCTCAAACAGAAGGCGAGGGATGTGCTGGACTGGAGTCACTGGGCTTCCCAGGCATAGAGATGAGCTAGAAATAGAAGAGGATCAATGCCACAGGGTTAGTGCTGCTCCTGTCAAAAGCTCCAAGTAGTGTTGGTTAGTCTGGCTCAGAAACTCATTACAACTGAGCACACCTAACATAGATGATAATTTCCCCTTTATTGTATTTCTCCTAGGATAGTTCTGTTTCCAGATGGAATCTCACTACTTCTCTTGGGACTTCTTAACTTGATGTTTAGAAACTCCTTAGAAGCAGTGTGTGCGTTTCTTGCTGGTGCAGAGATAGCCTTGTGAGGAACTCTGAACCAGCTAGACTTCTTCCCCAGCTATAAATGTCCTTGTGTTTTAACTTGTGACTGTCTCCTCAAATCTATCTTGCAGCCTGCAATTTACCATAGTCTGGGCAGCTTGAAAGGTGGTCTTATGAGCCATGCCTGCAAATGTCTACTGGAAACAGTGCTTGGACAAACATCTTGCTTGTGTAACTGTTAACTTTAACTCTCTTAGAACAGTCTTGCTTAACATCTGTGTTAAAACTGGGGCTTTGCTTACAGGCGGGAGACTTCCTTTTCATTAAAGTGATGCATGTAAATGTTTGCTTCAGTGGCATCTCTGTCACATTACAGTGCTGTCACAGTGGCTCAGGTAAATCAAAGGGAACTGCACACCCAGCCTCTTAGAGAGCTTCTTGAGAGGAGAAAAGTTAATTGTGGTGTGATTAATTGTTGAGCACTCTCAAAATTCCTGTCACTTGCTGGCCCTTTGAAGTGAGGGACAGGCTTTTAAGCAAATGCTACTCCAATTAGCTAATACATGAATTGCTGTCATCAGAGAATGGGGTGTGATCTGTGCCACGGTAAAATGTGACCAGTAATAGCATGTCCTTTAGAACAGGAGTTCCAAGGCACCTTGGCAGAATGGTTTCATAAGAAAATCTACTGAAATAAGCCCATGCCAATTAAAATATATTGAAATTATTGGGGTTTTTTAATGGAAGGTTTTTGCTGAAAGCCCCATTTCCTTATGTATGTTTAATGATGAAGAGCTGCTTTAGACTTAAAAGAGGTCTATCTGTAAAGGGTCCAGCTAATCTCATGTCTATTGGTCAAAGAAATCCTAATTGATGCTCATCACATGAAGATACGGGGGGGGCACTTGCATTCATAGTTTTGTTCACCATGTTTCAGAGGTCTCCAAAGTGAGCATGTAAATGGAGCAGAGGGAGGCTGCAAATGCTCTTTCAAAACCCCATTGAAAGATCTTGAAGGGACCCAGGTTTTTAACTGAGCTTTCAGAATGTTCTGATTTTCCTGAGCACCTGAAAATAACGTTCATAAAATAGAAATGTATGAACTTCTTATGGATTTCCAACAGCTGAGTTGAGAAGCAATAGCACCAGTGCAGGGGATGCTGCTTCAGCTCTGTTTACTCAGTGTTAGGTTTTGCCTCCTTTAAAGATGTTGGGAATCCATACCCTGCTTGCTTTGCTACCCCAAAAATCCATTTTGAATCATGAATGCATCCATGGAAACGTAATTTTCTCTCTTGTGGTTGGTTAATATGTTCATAGCAATTGGGTTTGATTTGGAAACTTGGGAGGAGCATTACCAAACATAATGATATTCTCCTTGAGGAGACTTTCTTAGGTCTGGAATTGGCAACAGATTGGGTAACAGCTAAAATTCACCAGAAACTGAAATTGGCAGAGAAAGAATCCATTAATAACTCCTTGCAAGGCTCTTTGTAATGGTGCCTTTCAGGATGCACTCTGAAAGCACTTTAAGGGAGGAAGCTTTGATCTGCCTACAGACACATCTTAACCAGACCTGTGAAGCTCCCTTCTGCTAATGATACCCCGTGAGAGATTTCCTGTGTGCTGATTTCTCCTGATTCTCTTCCACTCTGCTCAGAGCGCACCTCCAGTTCGGCTCAGACACAGACGATCCCGCTCAGCTGGGGAGAGATGGGTGGATCATAAACCACCTTCTAATGTGCCCACTGAGACAGTCATGCAGCCTCAAGTGCCTCATGCCATCACGGTGGCGGCTGCAAGTGAAAAGGCGCTAGCTAAGTGTGACAAGTACATGCTGACGCACCAGGAGCTAGCCTCTGATGGGGAGATTGAAACTAAGCTCATTAAGGTAAAGCAAATGCCTTCGTTGTGGACTTGTGATAACCCTGTCAAACCCCTTTCTGGTGCTGCTGGCTTGTGAAGGGGTGTGTTTGGCTTGATCTGCTGTGAGCAGAGTCCTTCAAGGGAGCTTTTAGTGTCTGACGATACTGTTCTTTGTCATTACTTTATATAAACCATTACAAACCTGTTTAACTCGGTCACTAGCTTCCCTGACAGTAATGAAGTGTTGGTTTTTACTCTAGTGAAGTGCAATAATCCATTTGTAGTGAAAGTTTTAGACTGATCTTGCAGAGTCAGTCCTGTTGGAGCGGTGCTGTTTCATCTCCAGTAGCAGTGTGAGTAACTCGCTGCAGTGATGGATGCTCGAATGCTCCAGGACACAATTTCTCGTAGTCAACTGACAAGCAAGCTGGTGAGAGCCCAGGCTTTGAACACTTGCAGTGTTTGTGTCCCACAATGCTGACTGTACTTACCTAAGGCAAATTGAGAGCTCTTTGTAATTTGGAACAAGAAGGTTTTGATTCTTTTTTCCTCTACTCACAGGCCTTCTAATATTGCTTTTTCTCTTTGAATTTAAGAAAAGCCCTCACTCCTTTCATGTATGTTCATGAAAGTTTTCATGAAAAGCCAGTGCTGTAGCAATTGTGCTGATCTAGTGACTGTACTTTGTCAACTGCTTTCTGCTTCCCAGGGTGATGTTTTCAAAACCAGAGGTGGTGGACAGGCTGTGCAGTTCACCGAGATAGAGACTCTGAAGCAAGAATCTCCAACTGGGTGAGTTGTGATGTTAACTTTAAGTTCTGATGCTGCTGGAGATGTGTAACTCCAGCAGTGCACATAGAACTGCTTCTGGTCCAAATGATTGGATGGGAAGTTGTTGCATCTAACTTGAAATCATGTAAAAGTAATTTGATGAGGCTTATAGCTACTATAGCTGCTTTAAAGGCTGGGCTGCTGCTGAGAGCAGAGGATTGATTATGAAGTATAAAATGTGTTCTCTTGCATATGAAAATCTGCCAAAATACATGATCCTTGTAACTCTCTTCATACTCTTTCAGTCGAAAACGAAGGTCATCGCCTTCCAATCCTGACCAGCCTGAGGATGCTGCAGACTCAGAATGGACTGATGTGGAAACCAGAGTAAGCCAAAAACCAAGAAGGGGGTTATCTCATCCTTCATCTGGAGGAGAATATGTGGTAATGCTTGTAGCTATGTTTTGGGGTTAGCGATAGAGACTGATTTTGTGTGTCTTGGCAGTGCTCTGTGGCAGTGGAGATGAGGGCAGGATCAGCTCTCGGTCCTGGATATCAGCATCATGCTCAGCCCAAGTAAGTGCATCTCTCCTTTTGTAGTTGGGGATTGTGTTCTCGTTGCTAGTAACATGTAACATGGGAGAGCTTGCTTTCTCCCCAACCCCTCCTTTGACCTTGCTGCCTTTCCTACTTCAGGTTTGGGGTGCAGAGGCAGGATCATTCAGTGTTGGAAGCTGGTGATGGGATAGATCTGTAGGAGACTCCACCCAGAAGACAACTTAATTCTTCTTAGAGCTCAATATTCTGCTTACTGCACTGAATGCCAGAGTCTGATCTCTTGCCATCCCAGCTGTAAAAAGCTGGGAACTGTAGGATGCCTGGCATATCCAGAGTGGAACAGGGCTAGGGATGGCAGTGACAAAGTGCTAAGCTGTATTCCCTTTTCTGTCCCCCAGCCTTTATCAGATGCTGATGTAGCAAAGAATACTCATTTTTAATAAATGTAAATAAGTGTCAGCATGGCTTTGGGAGGAGGGAGCTGGGGGTGACCACAGGGTATATCTAATGGTTTACTTGAACACAGCTAATGTTCCAGCTGCTGCCTGCTCTGTCATTATCAAGGCAACTACTAAGGAAGCCCACGCTCTAGTTGTGCTAGAAAAAACCTTCCCTTCAAAGGCATAGATAACAGCCTGAATTCTTCAGAGCTGTCTTTAATGTGATGTGATCAGTGGCAGCTGCACCCAGGAATGGAAGTTCACCAAGCCAGCAGTCCCAGTTTCTAACAAAGTCCAAATGATCCTGCAGCCTGTAAGGCCTGGTGCTGACACCCTGAGCCTCACATCTAACAAAACACTTCACTGACAAAGGAAATGCTTCAGATAAGATAGTTCTGTTAAACCAGGGGTTGCAGGGCAGAATTCAATCCAGATTTGGCCTCTTGCAGCTAGGTGCTGGCACTGCTCTGGAGGGCTCCTGTTCAGCTCGGAGGAAGAAAATATGCAGCTTTGCAAGACATTTACAGCAGCAGAAAGGGCTGGAGAGAGACAGTGTTTATGAAGGCAAAATCAATTAAGCTCACTGCATTTGGAGCCCAGAAAGTTTAGAACCATGGTGGAAGGGTGTTTTGGAGTGTCTGAAAGTGTCCCCCTTTCAGATAAGGTGACAAATACGAGCCTTTCATCATGTTAGCATGTACTTTATTGCATCTCTTATTAGAGCCATGCTCAAGGTGGCTACTGCTACCTGCAGCCTTGCTACAGCCTTGTAATATTGGAGTATATCTTTTAGTTTATCTGTGTATTGAGTTGGAGCTTGTGTTTATTTTAGCTTATTTAATAACTTAAGCCTTTGGTTTATGCTTACAACTACCTAAGAAAGTCAAATACACATGTTTCCTGCTAAGATCTTAGTTTTAATTGTTGCATTTCCTAGCATAGGAAGTATGTTAGACTTGTATATGCAGCAGACTAGGTAAATAAGGTATTTATTATTAAGGAAAACTGCTGCTGTGTAAAACCTGGAAGTTATTTGTGGCTTTTCTCTTTCCTTTTCAGGCGAAGAAAACCATGAACTTCATGTGCTACTGCATTGGATTTCTCTTGATTTTATCAGACTGATGTAATCCCTGCTGCCATTGATAAACCCGATGAAAACTGCTGTGCTATCCCCACAGGCTGGTGTTTTTATAACCTCCTGTGGTAGGCAATGGTTAAATGGGAGATACCTCTTGCAGTCCCAAAGAAGCATGTGCATGGCTGTGTGTATTTTCAGTAGATATCAGGGGCTCTGCTGTTGTACCCCAAGACTCCTGAAGAACCTTCTTCTTGTATGTATTGAGCTGTATCTTTATAGACTAATGACACAAGGTTTTGCCTTGCATTTATTTTCCCAGCTTTTTATAGTGCAGAATACTTCTGGTCACTCTCCCTTGTCAGGTCCTCTGTTTTGAAGAGTCATGAATGCTGCTATTTATTTAGATGCAGTAACGCACTTTAAGAGTGTTTCTATGCCATTTCATATTTTATGATAACCGGCGCCAGCTTGGTAACATGGCTTTCTTCTTGGAAGAATTATCTTTGATTATTTAATACTCAAATCAACCTGTAAAAAACATTTCAATCTTCAAACTTTCATAGGAATAAAGCAAGAAAACAATGGGTAATGGTGACTTGACATCAGGCCTACTTTATATTGTAGTGTAAGTAATTCATGTTTTACATCTGTAGATACAGGGTAAAGGGCTAATTTGCTCACAGATATGGTGAGAACTTTATATATGTGTCTCTGCAAACTTGTTAAAATACTTTTATTCAGTGGCTCTTACAAACCATGTACTTGTTACTTAAGGGTATGTGAAGCTACAGCAGCTAAGGTAAGCACCACAGCATTTTGACAGTGTCTTATGCAGAGCTATCAGTGAAGGCACTTTTTGGGATACATCTAAAGTTTAAACCAAGGAATCTGCTTGATTGATAATAAACAGATTATAATACTCTGCTTGGTCAATAATAATCCCAAGGTATGTTTTGGACAACCTTATCTTTGTGTTTGCAGACGCTTTTCAGGGGCAGTTGGTTCCATTTGTGAATGCCTCATTAAAAGGTGCTGAAGCTTTGAGCTTTTTCCAGTGTATGAAAAAGCCTTTCTTCCCAAGTAGTTGAAACCCCATTTTTCTTATAAACCCTAGGGGATTTTCTTTAAATGCTTTTGAAGGAAAAAGCTCACAGCTGGAATGGAAAGCTACACAGCAGCAGTCATGGCTGGTGCTAGTGCTGTCCTCTGCAGTAGCCTTGGCTTTCCCCTAGCTATGAGCAAGCTTGACCATAATCACTGAGAAAGCACTTGGTCTGGAAAACAAGGAGCCTACAAAAAGCTGCAAGCAGAGAAAGCTCACTGTGTTGGCAGGCCTTCATTTGTGAGATGTGTGTTCAGGATGCTGCTTGAAGTATCTTCTGTTGCTTTTATTTACTTCAAGTTTGTCTTACTTATTGCCTGATTACTTGAATGCAATGTCTTAGGATATAGCTAGTAAGTCCTAACAGAAGAAGAAACAAGGAGAAAAAGCAGCCTGAAGAAATGTGTGGGTTTAGAAGAGGCTTTTGGGAACTTGGTGTTGGATCAGGCTGTTCAGGCATGATGGAATCACCATCTCTGAAGGTATTTCACAGACATGTAGATGTGATGCTTAGGGACAAGGTGTAGTGGTGGCCTTGGCTGTGCCAGGATGTGTTGGACTTTGATCCTAAAGCTCTTATCCAACCTAAACAATTCCATGAGCTTCGGAGGCAAGGCCTGGTGCCAGAGGAGCCGGCAGCAGCGCGGCTGCAGCTGCATGGAAAGCTAACGCCACTAGATGGTGTGGAATACCCGTCAGGGGCTGGATCCAGCTCTCCGTACCCTGCAGGGAGGTAGGCTTTATCCTGGGCCTGGGAATTCCATGCTGTGGAGTCCTGGGATACCCCTAACTCTAGCTTCCCTACTTCCACCCATCTTCCTGCCTTTTGCTGCTACCCTGGGGGAAGATAGGGATGGGAAGAGCAGCCAACAGAAATAAGGAAAGAAACCTCCATGAGGTTCATGCTCCCGTTTCTGGCATTTAAATGAACTTCACACTAGAGTCATTAATCTGCTATTAATGATGAGCCAGATGCCAGACACATTGTCTCTTTGATTGGGATTTAATTATCCTGTCAGCAGAAATCATGGAAAGCTTTCCTGGGGAAACTTGGGACGCAGACGAGCAGCAGGTACAACTTTGCAAAGGGAAATAGCGAGCTATGGAACATGGCTTCATTCGGGTTGCTTGAAAAGCAACGTGGAAGCCTGGATTAACTCTTGGTTCTCATATCACTGGTGGCAAAGGCTGCGTGGCCAAAGTGTTTATTTCTCAGTTGTGTAGTTTGACACAGTGTTTTGCAAGAGCTTTGCTCAGGAATTCCTTGTTTTGAGGGAGAAAGCTGTTAAGTTCAAAGAAAACAGTGGCTGCAGGCACTTTGTCCTCTTATAAAGGTTAATCACAAGTGCAAACACAAGACCTTGCTGAGGAGGGTGCCTGTCCTTGCTGGCGCTGCGAGGAAGGTGGCAGCATGGTAACAGCCTGTCTGGAGTCCATGACTTGTTCTTCATGTGCTTCAATGGTCCTTGAGCTCTGTGGCTGAGGTAAGTGCATTGGCTTCCTGCCTCTGAGTGGGGTTTGAGGGCAGGGTGAAGGCTGGGCTGCTCTTCCTGGCTTGGGATCTTGACTGCAGGCAACACAGCCCTCCTGTCTTAATTAGTTACATCTTTAATTACTCAAATGCTTTGTTGCCTCCTGTGATGGGCACCGTAGGTAACTTTAAAGAGTGAAGCCTCTTGAGTGAGAAGGGGCTTTGCAAGCTCCTGGGTTTGTGTTTGGGAAAGAACCAGGACTTGCATGAGGACCTGGGCTCACTTTGTGAAGCCTGTTAGCTCAGGGGAAGAGAAGACCAGAGCAAGAGCTCCACATGCTCATTGAGCGCAGCTCCCTTCCCAGGTCTGGCAGTGCTTCCCCATCAGCAGTTGTGTTTGTGCCACTCAGTTGCATTTGGGGGTGAGCAGCCCTGCAGAGAAGGACTTGGGGGTGTTGGTTGATGAGACATGAACATGAGCCGGCTCCAGTGTGTGCCCCCAGCCCAGAAACCAACCGTATCTTGGGCTGCATCAAAAGCAGCGTGACCAGCAGGTCGAAGGAGGTGATCCTGCCCTTCTGCTCTGCTCTCATGAGACCTCACTTGGAGCATTGTGTGCAGTTCTGGTGTCCTCAACATCAAAAGGATATGGAGCTGTTGGAACAAGTCCAGAGGAGGCCACGAGGATGATCAGGGGACTGGAGCACCTCCTGTGTGAAGACAGGTTGAGAAAGTTGGGGCTGTTCAGCCTGGAGAAGAGAAGCTGCGTGGAGACCTCATAGCAGCCTTCCAGTATCTGAAGG
>WYDI02030069.1:0-21416 GCA_009867235.2 Psittacus erithacus
TGTGAGGTGTCCCTGCCCATGGCAGGGGGATTGGAACTTGATGATCTTAAGGTCCTTTCCAACCCTAACTATTCTATCATTCTGTGATTCTAAATAATCACTCGTACATGTAGAGTTTATTTGCAGAGGTTGTTTTTACATTACGCTATGCAAAGTTTGCTCAGGAGAGAAATTTTTAACTAACTCAATGGGTTTGTGTATACTTAGGAACTGAGAAAATACCTTTTGCAATAAAACTGTGCAGTTACTGTTAAATTTTTTTTGCTTGGGCTTATTGCAGTTCTAAGCAGAACTGTATTTAATGATAACAAAACTATAATCCTGAGTGGACTTTTTAAAAAATTTTACAGTTTATTAAAACAAGCAAACATGCACAAATTTGGAGAAAACAGTTGTCTTTGGTGGTAGGTGATGTGTATGCAAAATCCTAATGGGTTTCTGTGTGACTATTCACAACTGTGGTATATATGCATACCATGTAACAGCTCATAGCATTTCTAGTTGTTGTAATGAAAGTCAAACAGAATTTTTAGATCATCTCTGCTCTCTTTAAAGTCTGGGCAGCAGTGTTACTAAGGAAGAAAACTTTAGTTTCATTTATTTTTGTCTCAAAACTGGAAGAAACGAATAACTAGAAATTAAGTTTAACAGGTAAAAAAGAGGATGTGGAAAAATAGAGGAAATTATTAGCATGAACAGTGAGCACGTCCAGGATCATGTGCAGCAGGTATGTTCTGACAGAAATTCACTCACACTCCCAGCTGAGTCTTAAAAGTACTGCCGCCAGATTAAAGGGAACCTCGGGTGTTGTTGTTTGCAATAGTAGTCTTATCTTTGGATATTGCTGAATCACCATTAGAACATATGATCTATGTGGGCATCTCAGGAAACAATCTTTAAAGTATTGCAGCTTTTTGGAATGAGCCTGATTTAGTGAAATAAAATACAATCTTGAAATCTGCCAAGATGGTGTACAAAAATAAGCTTTTCAATCACAATTTGCTCTATCCTTACATGTCACTTGGCATGTTCAAATGAAATCTTGGTCTGTCTTTCAGTAAACTTGTGCTTTTTACAAAGAATACATTATTCTTCTATTAAAATGCAGCTTAAAATTCGCTAGCTTGCCGCTGTAGCTGTCTTTTTCCCATGGCAGCTATTAGAAAATTTCAAAGTGGAAAGTCAGGCTCTAGCCCTTGTCACACTCCCTTTCTTTCCAGTTACAGACTATGGATACAGCATTTTTGTCACAGGGTGAAAAAATCTGGTTTAAGGGCCTCTTGTGTTATCAGAACCACCTACCTTTCTAGCATAGGTGGGCTTGGTAGGGATGGGGAGATTTCAAAGTTTTTCTAAGCATGCCTGCTGCAATAAGTCTTCGGGAAAAAAATAGATGACTACTAAAGTATTAAATAAACAAATGAGGCGAGTGAAAACACAGTTAAAGAACCCCCAACAGCAAACACCCTTCCCCTTGTTTTACCTGAAAGGCTGAAACAAGGACACAGACTAGTCAATCATGCTTTGAATTCATTTATTTGACATGTGGATTTATTTTCAAAGAGTGTTTTCTATTTCTGATTCTTCTTGAAGGAGAATGAAACCTGACAAATGATGAGAGGGGGAGTGTAGCCAGTGTCATACTTACCAATTTGTTTTACTTACATCAGTAAGACAACAGTTTTGAAAATATGAGGAAACTTGTGTGTAGAGGAAACTCTTCATGTGTGTAGAACAGGAAGATTTTTGGCTCTTTTCAGTATGAAATGGGAGTGGTTATGTTCATAGTTGTGTGTGATCGCATCATGGTATAATGGAGCTGCAAGATGTGTGGATGACTGAGATCAATAGATGGCATTATCTGAGAAGGCACAGGAATTAATCACCAAGATAAGATGAGTGAAGCAGTGCAGCAAGAAGCTGTTTTGAGGAGTTAGATGGAATAGAAAAAAAAAAAAGCAGCATTTGTGATTTTCAGTCCCCTGAGTTTGAGAGGCACTGGAGGCTTCTGTGTTTCTCCTTTGGGAAAATTCACTTTTAAAAACTGCCAATTTTTCTCTTAAATTATTTGAAGCCCTAACAAAGCCCTGACCTTTCTAAAACTGGTAGTAATATTCTCAAAGTTTTCTTTAATGATGTATTGAATGTAGATAACGCTGTCTATATAAATTGCATACACTGGGAAGAGTTGAAGTTAATGAAAGGATAGATGTACTTGGAGGAGGAAGTGAATCTAGGAGGTGGAGAAAGGGAGAAAGGGAAATAAATCTGCTGTATAGGTAAACAATTTAGGAAAATGTTAAAGGTAAAGGAACTTTGGAAGAAAGCTCTAACATGCTAAATCTACATTTGAGAAAATATACAGAACAGTGGTGAGGGAAAGGAAAATAACCTTGGGAAACAAAATTCTGTACACAAATGTAATTGATGGAAAATGTGACTGAAAATAGTGGAGGGAGAAAAGCAAGTAGAGAAAGATAACAAAAATACTGAGGATGCAGAGGATCAAAATGCTTATCCATCCTAAATCAGGGGCTCATTTAAGAAAAGAAAAACACTTGAATTTACAGTCTCACAAAAATATGAGGGGGAAAGAGGGGTATAGGATATAAATCTAGTTTAAACTACCACTTGCTGTTAGAAACCTTATGCAGACCTGAAAGGTATGTAGGTTAGAGCTGCTTTGTAGGCAATGTTTATTTTATTCAAAGGAACATCTAGACAGTCAGACTAATATCTTGTTAGCTGTTTTCATTCATTCTGTAATCTTAGAGTATCACTTAGGTTTTCATCTTGCCTTCTGGCAGATGCTTTTTTTGTTAAATGTCAGATATTGCGGAGCCAGTTATTTAAGTGTGTGTATGAGCATTCAGTGCCCGATGTTAACAATCTGCACAAGGCCTCAGCAGTGTCATGTTTTAAGAATGTTATACAATCTGAACTTCATGACTAACTTGGGCTAATATGTTGCATAAAATTCTTGTGCTGTTGTCATTGAACTTGAGACAGAAGCCCTGTCTCTGTGTCTCTTCTATGTCTGTATTTTGAAAAAGTATGGATTTTATATAGCTGTAGTATATAGCTTAGTGAGGCTTAGTGAGTTTCAGAAGTATGCTTATTAAGAAATTCTTGCAGTAACAATTTTGTTAGGCAGCCCCTGCTGATGGTTCTTGCATTCATGTCACCCTGCAGTTGTATTCTTACTGTAGGTGGGATTTGGTACTCATCCAAGGTCTTTTTAGGTTTGCGAGATTACATTTTACTTGCACTAATTTTCTGTTCTTCTCAAACAATTTTACTTGCATGCTGGGGGTAGAAAGACAGAAGAAATTGCAGGATTTCTGTGCTGCTAAGAAGTGGTTATCAAATTATTACCTAAGTATTCATTGCAGTTTTGTGCAGAACTTTTCCATGAAATCTCTTCAAATTTGTTTCTGCACTTGTGAAATCAAGGGGTTTTGCAATTGACGTCAGTAGAATAAGGTTCCTTATACAAAAAAAAAAAAAAAGAGAAAATAGATTGGATAAGCTGGGGGACGGAAGGGAATTCCTGAGTTTTTTCTTAAAAGGTGCAAGTCATCTTTTCCATTTCCATCACAGTATGCTTAATTTCAAGCCAGCTGAGTAAGAAAATAAGGCTTCTATGTTGGGCTTTTGTCAGAAATAATGGTGATGAGTATTCTACACAGTTACAACATTCTTTCTAAAATTACAGCTGTAAATGGTCTTTATTCTTTTTAAACCTAGACTGCTTTTCAGTAGAAAATGATTCTGGCAAATAGGTTATTCCAAGCTGAAGACGCCCTATTCCATGAATCCCTTAAATTAATTGCAAGTGCAACATTATGGATAGGGAAGCTTTATTAATGAACTTGGGGATAAGGGGGTTTGGAATAAAGCAGACAAGAAGGGGTGACAGTTAAAATGAAATGAGATTTTATGCTGTCAGTTCTGTAAGACAGCAGAAAGATATTGTTCTAAAATCAAATAAGCAGTTTGCATGTATAAGTGAGTTATCAGTAATCTGATGCCATGTCAAACAGACTGCTGCAGTTACTTTTTCCAGAAGAATTAAATACATAGTTAATATAAAAAAGTTAAAGTAATGCAGGGGGCAGAAGTTTGTTTTGCATGGCATTCTTCTCATAAAATAATTCTTTAACATAGCATCAGGACTGGTTTAGTTCAGACCAGTTATTTGTATGTTATGTTTCAGGTGAAAGGACACATTTTGTTTTACTGGTAATGCCAGACTTCCATCCTGTTTCATTTTGTATTGAGTACAACTACATTAAGGGGACATCATCCTACAATTCTTAAATAATTACTGTAACACTAGGAAGATCAGGTTAGTTTTTCTGTATCGTCAACCACCTATTCTTTTAATATGTTAGCAGTTTTAAAGTCTTTTCATGAGATAAAATCATAGGCATGATGACTACGGACCTCACTTTGTCTAGACCAGACTTCTGCTAAACTTGGAACTAAAGCCAGTACTAAGCCAGGCCAGGTGCCTTTATCTGGGTGAGTGTTAAACACTTGCGAGGACGGAGCTTCCACTGGCTCCTCTGCAACTGGTTTCAGCCCTGCACCATCCTCCTGTGGAACAATTTCCTCCAAAAGTCTGGTCTGAACCTTCTGAATTGCAATTTATGGCCATTTGCTTTTAACTGTCTGCTTCTACCAAGGAGAGCTTGACTCCATTTTCATTGGAACTCCCACCCAGTAGTTACCATTTGTAGTTATAAAATTGCTTCTGAGTCTTTTTAGCTGAAATGGTCTAGCTTGCTCAGTCTTTTTGGAGACAGAGTTCTTAGCCCCTTACCACCTAGGGGGACCCTTTCCAGTTACCTAATAGTCTTTTTGAAATGGAAACCCCAAAACACAGACCAGTATCCTGTGTATTACCTTACTAGTGCTGTGTTAGAGGGGAATGGTAAGTTTTGTACTTCATAGTGAACTTCACAGTTAAGATGACATACTCCTCAAGTTTCTTCATCTCCCTCTCTACTGTTGTACAAGTAGTTTGTTTGTTGGGGTTGTTTGTTTTACTGTGTCAAAAAAGGATCAGAGCTAGATGTTCTGTACAACTCTGCTTACAGTCTATGGTAATCTAAAGATGGCTTGGGAATCAAGGAGTCATCAAAGTGAAAAATGGCCCTGAACATGTTGAATCTTAGTCCTCAAAAAAAGGCTTTTTTAGACTTAGGAAAAAAAAAAAGGCCAAATTTCCAAACTTGTAAATGAAAGAGGAAAGAAAAATTTGTATTTTAATCTTCATCTTTGTAGCGGTGAAAATTTATTGTTACTGAAGAGGTTCATAGTGGTGTGTGTGAAATTTCTTGGTAGTAGCACTAGCAGTGGTTCCACCATCATTTTAACACAGTATTAGTCTGTGTTGCCCTTCAAGGATGTTGTTATCCCAGTAGACTTTCCATCGATATACTACATGTGTCGAATCTGTTTTATAGATGAATGCCTCCTTTTGGGGGATGTAAATACCAGCAACTCTCAAAGGAGGAAAAATGATGAACAGCTATTTTAAAAATAATAGTACAGTCATATTGTGGGTGTCTGCAGTAAACCTGATTTATACCCATGTATTGCAGTTATTGCCATACTTTGTTTTGATTAATGCAGTTAATATTTGGATTCTTTTTACATAAATAACAAGTTCAGACTAAGCTTATTACCACTTTTATATCTAAGTAGTTCTTTTGAAGGTAAAATTTGAACAGGCAGTGAAGGAATGATGTGTGATAAATTTGTGTGTGAAGGAATTAATTTTTGTTAATCTGCTCATTAAAATTTTAAAACAAAAAAACCTGAAAGTTTTTCTGACAATGTAATCTAGTAGTTTATTTTTTTTATGTTGCAGCTGAAATTAAAAGCATCCATCATAGTGATGTGGATAAATAAGAAAATATTCTTCACAGGGTTGTTATTACAGGCTAATGTTCATCTAGCAATAACGTAGTTAATAGCAAGTGATTTGAATAGTGAGCCCAGAAAGTTAATGAGACTGAGGTGAAGAGTGCGAGAGTATTTCTGTCTGGAGAATAGATACTAAGATGTATACAAATACAACTTTTCTGATGTGTTTTTTTTTTACTGTTTTACCAATCAAGACTGCAAGATTAAGATCTAAAGTGCTTATATTCATTGGACGCATAAAAAACATTTGTAGTAGCAATGCAAGTCTCCTGCCCACACACCAAATGCTATTACTTGATTTCAATTCATATTTGCCATAGCTGCTTCCACCTTTGACATTATGTTTTAAATTAATGGTGCACAGATATGAGTGTTCTCTTGCATTCTGAGAAACTGTCTTTCTGAATTTGTAGTGCATGTAAATTGGAAAACAGAGGCCTATTGTGATTACTCTGCAGCTCTACTTGAGATCCACATTCAATTTCAGATCTCTGTGTGCTTTGCTAGAGCAGTAGCATATTGCAACCTCAAGACTAATAAGTGTGGTGCTTCTGATCTCTGAGCAGGGGGAATTTTTGATTGATACTGAAGTTTTTCTCAGTTGTTTTTCTCAGCTGGAAGCATAGAGTCCGTGTGTAAAGTCTCAGAATGGAGTGATGAATTCCCAGTAGATCTCAGGCAGAGAGCCCCAGATGGAGTTACTTATCCATCTTACGTTTTCCTTGCTATTAATTTGCCATGGGCTGGCTAATTTAGGCAGAATTTTAATCCTTGTATTTATTGTGACAATCCAGTTGATAGTGACTATGGAAATAGATTGTAGGACATTGTGTTCTCTGTCTTTTCTCATTTTTACTGCAGGGCAAACAAGCGCATATTCTTTTGCTCACAATTAGCATACCTGCTGAAGTACAGGACCCTTCCTCAACAATATTGCTCTGTGACAAGAGCATTATTATAACTGTATTTTTTCAGACAGAAGAGCAGTAGGAGGAATAATGCATTTAAGTATACCAAATCATATTTAATTTGTTGCTTAGCAGCCAAAGCAAGTTATGGAAATCTCTGAGGCAGATCAAATATTGCTGTAGTAAAGGGATTTCAGCTCAGCTTGTCCATTTTTGTTGTTATTTAATATTACACCAAAGTTCAAAGGGGAGGGAGGTGTCTTTTCCCAGTTACTGATATTTTCATTAGCCGAAGTAATTTTGATGAAACCTGAGAGGGCATTGGGAGAAAAGCTAAAGTGAGTATTAAAAAAGGAAGTTGGGGACAGAAAAGAGGCACCCTTCCAACTCTGCCTTTTGAAATGTCGCCAGATGAGCACTGAGTTAGGTACATAGATGAGAAAATGTAACCCATGCCTGGTCTGGATGGGTAAGGAATCCCTTGGATGCTGATTTTACTTACAAGTTTTTTTCACCATGTAAGTTCACACAAATGGAAAATACACTAACTGGTCTTTGTTGTTTTGAAGGTACAGGTGATTCAGTTTCATGTTGTGCAAAGAGGAAGCTATGTTATGTGTGAAATCTTAATTGTTTGGTCTTTATTTTTACTGTGTGTAGTTGGATACAGCAAAAGCAAACAGAAGCACATTTTTTGAGCATGTACAATTCTTTCAATGTTTTTCTGTCTCCAATAGTGTGAACAGGGAAGGAATTACTATGAATTGATATTTGTGGCTTGGGGATGTGGAATTTACAATCTGTTAAAAGATAAAAGTACCTCCAGATTGGTTCAGCGGAAAGATACATCTATAAATATACATAGAATAAAAATAATAAAATATACCTTAATATACAGGTAAGCATTAAGGTGTATGCATACGGAGCCAAACTGCTCCAGGTTGACTGAGGACCAGACTGAGCTGAGCAGAGGATGCTTGTATGTGACTGAAGGATACAAGGTCACCTGAGGGGCTGGTATAGCTATAAAAACCCCAAACCAAACCAAAGCATATGCGGCGGCAAAGGACAGAGGTTGGGAAATACTTTTTTTGTCTGTAGTCTGATGGCCTCTCCTGTGCTCTGTGATCCCAAGCAGCCAACAGTAATGATAGGGCTAATCAGGCCAGCCAAAAGCATCTTAATTTGGGGTCTTAGAGCACAAAGGAAGCAGCTGCTGCAGTGCATGAGAGCTGGGCACTGTAATGAGAGGTGTGTGTGCAGGTATGAATGGAGAAAATTCCTCAGCTTAAAGCATGAAAGTGGACTAATTTTGAGTCAGTGTTTTGTGATTGCAAACCTGTTACTGTCATGAATTATATACTTTGTATAACCATAAAACCCTTATGGGAAGAAAAATCCTTTTGGTTGGAAGCTTGATGTACGCTGATCCCTGTATTACCTGGCACACAGGCCACGGTCCATGTTCTTTGATTGTCAATGAGGAAACAGAAGCTGAAGTTCTCAGGCTATGACCACAGGTGTGGTTTTATGACTTTCACCTCCTCTAATTCTTTGGGCTTTTCTTCATTAATTTTTGCTTTTGGTATAAAGATAGTGTTCACCCTTCTTTTAAATCTTCGCTTTCTGGTTTAAATGAGTGATCATTATGTGTAGGCAGCATCATTTGAGGGTAGCTTTTGATGCATAAACAATTGCTGCAGAGAGATACTGGGTATTTGTGTAAGGTTTTGTTTTGCTTTTTAAAGGAGCAGAATATTTCTTATCCTATATAGAGAACGAAATATATACTTATCCAAATAACGTATTAAAGTTGCTAGTATTTTCTATATCACAAATACTTATTTTATAAAGAAAAACCCAAATGGTGCAATGTTTATTTTCTTCATTATTGTGAAATATTTCTGCAGTTTTATGGTATTCCAAGAATTCTGTTTACACAACATCTTTTGTTTAAAGGTGTTTATGTATTTCAGGGCTTAATTTGATTTAGAAAAGCATGCAAATAACATGGGAACTATCTGTTTTCTTTCAGATTGAAAAGCTAAAGGGATAGAGAATCTTTGTGGACTGCCTAAAATTAGCACAATGTGAGAAGCTTGGAAGAAGAGCCCACTCTCCAGACTCCCTATGCCCTAATCTCCAAAATGTTATTTTTCATTTTTTAGCATTCAGAATTTAATTTCAACATTGAATTTTAGACAGTTGCAAAATTCTAGGTTGCAGAACAGTGTGACATAAATACCATGTATCTCAAAAGACACTTGGTTACTAAAGCTGATTTTTGCCAACCTAGTTCAGTTGTAATTGAAGAAAGGAGCTCTTTCTGTGTTGTGTTTGTGGGGTGGTTTTGTTTGTGTTTTTCCTGACAGAAACAGGTTCTATTATTGTTGTCTACAGTTTCAATGATTAAAAAAAAAAAAAAAAAAGACCAAAAAACATGCAAAGAGCATCCCTTTGGTGTTTCCTGATGAAATTCAAAGATAATGGTATCAGTCAACAGTAGATATCTAATAGTTTGCTAACAGAAGTCTTCAGGGGGAGGTATTCTACAATTAGCAATGAAATTGTAAGAAGCAATCTTTTTCTGTAAGGCAGTGCAGTTTTTAGTTTGAATTATAAGACATATTCCCTCAGCTGTATAGGACCTCTTTTTGTCTCAAAAGTTACCATAGATAGGCTTTTCTCCATGTCTTCTGTATGAGCTCATGGGGGATGTTTGTCACAGGCACCTTGTCATATGCTTACTTTTAGGGCATGTGATCTGTATGTTTCTGATAGGACTAGTGCTTATAAGGCACATATGCAGTACAGTGAAAAACACCAACAGATTCCTGCTTGTGTCTGTGAAAAGGCAGCATCTAGAAATGGCACCACAACAATTTATGTAGTGTGCTCCCAACCATATTCTTTCCTGAGGACTATGAAAAATACACTGATGACAAGTTAGGCTGCTGCAGTCTGTTTCCATCTTCCCTCTCTTCTGGAGTCTATACTCTTGCCATAGGACTGAATGTGTTTCTCACATGATGGGAACAAAAGAAGTGTCAGTTAGGAGCAGACTGTAGCTGCTAGGAGCAGCTTGGTTCATCTGCAGTCCATTTCCTCCTACTGCATTTGAAAGGTCTTAAATAGCACATGGACCACATGTCAGGTGAATTAGGTTGGCAGGTTGCATATGTGTCTTGAACAATGTCACTTGGGAAGTGCTGGTGTTCTGAAGAGGCTGAAAGTATTGTGATGACCATGGTTTTCTGTTAGTGTTTGGATCTAACCAACCACATACTAGATTTGTTGAGTTGAAAATGGTTTGGCAAGAACAATGTTGAATCTTGATTTCTAGCCTGTTGTCTGTGATCAGGGCAGAGACTCAGGGTTTCTGGGGTTTTGTTTGCATGTGCTGATATTTGGAATATAAATTTGTGAGGAATTGTTTTACCTTGATTTGCATTGAAATACATTTGAAGATTACATCATCTTGCAGGATTGGATCATTAATTTTTATTGCTAAGTTTCTTCATTTATGAGCTTGAACAGCATCCCTGATGCAGATAGAGTGAATTTGTCTGCCTACATTTATATTCTTATAGTAATAAATTCTAAGCAATAAGAAGATACCATGATGGTTGCCATTATTCAGAGCTGCAAAGTTGTGGTTGTAGCAAGTATGTGAAATCATGCAGTTTGTACAGAGAGCTTTTCTGCTTATAGAACAAAAAAGTGCACACGTCTTGTATGTCTCATGAACTCAGGTAGTTTTTTCATTCTTTTCCCTGAATGCACAGCTGAAGTTTACTTAAAATTACCAAAGATTGATCTATTTCTTGCTACTTATGTGGGTAAATTCATTGTAACTGCTTTTCAGGAATGTAAAAAATTTACTGTCCTTTCTCTACTCCCTGGATGTGAAGATACAGGGCTTGGCCCACACTGAAAGAAGGATTTACACCTTTTGTTAGTTATCTTAGTCCTGGAGGCCTACATGCGAAGGTGACAGTAAAAAACTATAATTTCATTGAGTCACATTTGAACTTTATCACGTGCTCCTTCTGCTGTTTCTTCTTAACCTGTTCTTGTAAGCTGCCTGTTCTATCTCAGCTTTTTTTCCTGCTCTTGTTGCCAGTATCTTTCAGCATCTCATTTTATTCCTTTTTTGAGATATCATTATTCTCTTGAGTCCAGAAATCGCATGTACAGCTTTGCTTGTATATATATTGAAGTATCACCTCTGTGAAGGAATAGTTCAGATTTTATTGTATTGTACCAGGCTTATGTGGCAAGGCTTTGGAGGCAGGGGGGCTGCAGGGGTGGCACTTGTGAGAAGGCATCAGGAGTTGCCCCCACATCGAATGTTTCAGCTAGCTCCAAAACAAGCCTCTTAATTTCCTGTCACATTTTAAGGTTTTTGGAAGGAGTAGGCCTCTTCTAAGTACCAGGTGAAAATTAGAGGATATGTACATAGTAAGGTGAGACAGGATGTTTAGGCACTGGCACAGGTTGCCCACAGAGAAGTTGTGGCTGCCCCATACCTGGCAGTGTTCAAGGCCAGGTTGGAAGGGGCTTTGAGCAACCTGGTCTAGTGGAAGGTGTCCCTTGCCATGGCAAGGGGGTTGGAACTAGGTCATCCTTAAGGTTCCTTCCAACCCAGACCGTGCTACGATGCTGAGAACCAGAGAGGTTTTGTGTTAGATGTACACAATAGAAGAAATGGAGAAGGCCAAAGTACATTTGTTGACTCAAGGAGCTTATCTTAATTGTACCTTAGAAAATGTAGATAAAGAGTTTTTAACTGTTTGCAGTGAGAACTAATAATAAATATATTGTAATGACTAAAATGCTGTAGTATAGTTATAGTTTAATAATACTGCCTGATATGAATGTATTAAAAAACCTGAAACTTTTAAAAAGCATTCTTTAATAACATTTAACCAGGTGCTATATCCCTATTTGGACATATGCATTACTGAGCTTTGCAAGGATGAGTGTAAGAATCAAGTATATTTTAATTTAACAAAGTACTTGATGCTTGAATGTTTTATGTTCACGAAGAAAATAGCTCCAGTCTGTATTTTTTTCTAAAAATACGTGAAATAAAAGTGTATGTGTAACTGACGTCTCTGTTGGTGGGGTTTTTAGGGGTTGTTCTTTGTTTTTGTTTTGTCTTTTTTTCCTGGGCAGTGAGAATAGCAAGCACCTGCAGAGAAATAAAACCATGCTACAAACCCAGGAAGCTTTCCAGAAGCCTGTCTGCTCTTTCAGATCCCTCCAATTGAGGAAATGTTAATTTGAGAACTTTGCCTTTTCCTACCTAATAAGACCGTTGAGGTATTTGAGGTTGACAGTCCTAGAGACTTTAAAGACACTATCTTTAACTGGGTCAAGGAAACAATTGGTGGATTTGTAGAGAGAACAAAAGCTATCCTATCATTGCTTCACAATAAAATTTATGTAGAAATAGATGCAGTTCTGTTAGTTCCTGCCTTTTGGCCTAGGACCAACTATACATGTAAGCAGAGAAACCACCAGAGTGTTTGCACATCTGTCCAGCAGGCTGTAACAATTTATTAAAGAATCAACACTAGAAACAAAAAAGCCAGAGATTGTGTGATTGGTTTAATATAATATATAAAACTATTTCTGTTCTATACTCAGGTATATTATGAAGTCCCTTTGACTTCTAATGATGTTTTATTTGTTTGCATTTTATTTAAAGCTTGGAAAGAAATCGCAGATATAAAGCTCAGCCAGATGCATTGGTGTTGGTTCTTAATTTTTGTTTGTGTTTTCCACTGTGATTCATACACACTTCAATATGTCTGCTTCAAAAGATCATTAGAAAATAATAGTCTTAACAAAACATGTAAACCTAGGAGCTGCTGATACACCAGGTGGTTGTGCTGCTGTTCAGGAACCCCGACAGGCTGACAGGAGCATCTTGAAGTTCTGTAGAGAAAGTGCAAACCCCTGCACCTGAGGAGGAGCGACCCCAGGCACCAGTACATGCTGAGGACAGACTGGCTGGAAAGCAGCTTGGCAGAAAAGGAGCTGGGTGTGCTGGCTGAGCATGAGCCAGCAATGTGCTGTTACAGCAAAGGACAGCAGAGTCTGGAGCTGCCTTAGGCAAAGGGTCACCCTTGAGTCAAGGGGATAATCATTCCCCTCCTCTCAGCACTAGGAAGAACTGGATGGTCCGTTCCAATCCAGACCTTTCTATGATGAAAGGATTGGAGCATCTGTAACATGGGGAGAGTCTCTGCAAGCTTGAGGTTTAGTATAAAGGAGAAGCAGCTTGGGGAAATCTTAGTGTGTATAAATACCTGACAGAAGACAGTAAAGAAGATGGAGCTGGGCTCTTCTCAGTGGTGTCCATGACATGACAAGAGTCAACGGGCTCAAATGGAAACACAGGAAATTCTGTTTAAACGTAAGAATTGCTCTCTGTGGTTCTGGTCAAACACTGGAACAGGTTGTCCAGACACTATGGACTGTAGAGATGCTCTAAACCTGACTAGGCAAGACCTGGAGCAACTGCTGTAGTTGACTCTGCTTTGAGAAGGAGGTTGGTTTAGATGATCTCTAGAGGTCTCTTTGAACTGCATTGATTCTGTGATTTATTGTCCAAAGCTGTTCTGACTTGCTTTTGTACTGAACTGAGGTTTTACAACTTCAAACATGTTTCCAGAAAGTTTAAAAAGTCTGCATTTTAGGAGGGTAGTGCAGCACTGGGATGGGTTGCTCAGAGAGATTGTAGTATTCATACTTCCAGTCCTCTAGACCATGATGGATCAAAACCAAGGCTGTCCTGGTTTAGTACGGGTGGTCATCCTCATTTGAATGAGAGGTTGGCCTGGATGACCTCTGGAGATCCTTCCAAACAAACATTTCTGTGACTCTGTGTCCCTGTGAATTTTAGATACATGTGTGCATTACACATTTAGAAAGTGAATAAGGATTCTTGCTAATCACCATGAATGAGATCAGTGTGATGAATTGATCCAAGCAACTTAACTTCCTGTAGCTGCAGTTAATTGAAGAGGCTGTTGTTATGCACATGGTGACCTACATTCTGTCCCTACTGTTTGTAATTTCTGCAGTCGAGGATTCCTGCCACTGCAAAAGCACAAAGAGCAGCTTCATCTGTTGTGCCTGCAGGTGTCATAGCACAGAGACAGTGCAGCAAAAGAAAATGTTTCTGGTTAAAAAGAAGCCCAAATTTACCAGCGTGCTTGCAAACCAGGAGTGAAAGGTCAGCACATCTGGAGTACCTGTGTTTTGCTTCTAGATCAGTTTTCTGTTTATAAAACAGGTGTAAGTTTATGCAACAAAAGTACCTAAGTTCCACTGCTCTCTTTTCCTTGGCAGTAGCCTGTAGAGATTGTCGTCGGGGTAAAGATAGTTTATCTCTATGCTGATCCATTTTGATGACTGCAATAAATGAATGCTAGTGAATCATCAAATCCCTTCACGTTAGCTGGTAACTAGCTTTAGCTAGTGTCACATTCGCTATACTATTAAATAATGGCAAAATTTCATGGCTTTTCATACCTATTCTAGTTACAGCATGTGGACTCGTTTTGATTGTTTTGATGTTGATTATCAAATGGAAGACTGTCCTCACTGTTCTGTTCCTCATTTTCTCCTCTTCCCCTACTGAATGGGTGGGACGTGGGGGAAGGAAGGAGGAATGAGGCAACACTGAAAATCATGTTGCAGCACATCATCTGGAATGGTCGGCGGTTTCAGGTTGTGTACATCTTATGAGAGATGTTTTCAGAAGTTGACATAAAATCACGCAGCCAGTGAAGTGTTTACTTCACTGGGTGATCTAGTTGTTCACTGATCTAGTTGCATAGTTATGCACACACTTGCACACAGATCTAAGTGTATTTGCTTATCTGTAATAAGTGTATCATATCAGTATATGTGGTTTTGAAGTAAAAAAAGGAAAAAAATGATTTTCATGCTTATAGCTAATTATAGCCAAGTGTACTTTAGTTCCAGACAATTATTCTCAGTAGCTTGATTGCAAACTTGGAAAGCAGGGTTTGTGTGTTTTTAGCAGGTGTTCCTCTAAATATAGTAAATAGTTCTGTCTGCCCATTTTCTGCATTTTCAGCAATGGCAGTAACATTTGTTAAATTAAGTTGAAAACATCAGAAGTTTTGTAGAATTCTGTCAGGTTATATTAGCTCAAGGCTTATTTCCCTCCATTTCTTTGCAAGGAATATAGTAGTTACTCAAATTCTTATTTCTACAAACAAAGTATAAAGTATATTTGGTACAATAAACATTTAAATATGGAAAGTATTTTAGTAAGTGCAACATTAGGCAGTTTACGTTGTGCACAGTGGTTGTTAATCTTAAGGTTGTCAGGGTAGTTTAAACAGATGCAGGACACAGGGAATAAGATCTACATGTGTATACACAGAAAATGTATACACAGTAGAAAAGCAACAGGTGTCTTTAAAAAAACAATCCCACTTTCCTCTCCGCTTTTTCTATTAGTCCTAATGTTGGCTGCAAAAGTTCTCACAACAGATCACAGACCTAAGCCTTTTTACTGTTCCTTTAGTGCTCTGGGTGAGGTAATGCATTCTCTTTACCCAGCAACGTGTAGCTTTTTGGTGTCTGGAGGAAGGAACAGTTGGAGAGCCAAGTTGCCAAAACAGAACTGAAATGCAGAGGAGAAACAGTTACTCAAATGAAGAAAGAAAATAAAGGAAAATGAACAATAAAGGAGAGAATGCATGAAGAAGTAAGATTGAGAAATAGATACAAGGATACAGACAAAGGAGAATTAAACAGTTTGATCTCTGATCAGGTTTATCATTTGCAAGACATGAACACAAGCTGTTGAATTTGAAACAAACAAAACCAAACCAAACAAAAAACCCAAACAAACCCCAACAAAAACAATTCCTCCTTATTGTCTGTCCCCATGAAAGATGTCTCTAATACTTTTAATTCTAACCATGGGTTATATAACTTTTTAAAAATGAAAAACAAAACAGAACATAAAATCACCATCCTGAACTATTGTTTACAAAGACTGTGAAATACATTCTCTCCCTTTTGGTAATAAAAATACTTGGATGCTGGTTCCACATCATCTGTGGCCATAAAGAATGGAAACTTACCAAGTGTGCTTGAAAACATTGTTTATGCTCTAGTGAAAGTGGTTTCACTTTCATCTCCATTAAATATGGTATCAGAGGAGTCGGGAAACAAAATTAACTTTTAAATTAAAATTTAATTAAGTTAAATTAGTGTTGTTCGAGTTATTTTGAAAATCAGCAAATTAGTTGCATAGCTGAAGACCTCAAGTGGGCAAAATTGCATGTACAAGGAAACTCTTGTTTTGGGTTGCTCAAAGCTTGTTTGCTTTGTGTTGCACATTTGCATTTATATGCATTAGTAGAATTGGAAGGCAGAGGAAGAATAGGACTCGTACTTTAGCGTAACAAAATGTGAATAGATGTATGTAATATCCATGCAGATATGTTTGGGTTTTTTCATCAGTTTTTCAAAACAGACATCAATATAGAAAAAAAGAATTTTTATAGTGCCTTTGTCCTGACAAGCTTTAAGGTTTTAAGGGGAGGTAACATGCTATGGAAAAGCTGAACTCCTGCATGCACCGAAGGCGATAGTTGTGTTTCTGATTTTTATACTCAAAAAGTAGTAGAAACAATTAAGAAAAGACTATGCTGTTCAGCCTGAATTAGTTATTTAATTCTAGGTGAATGGCTCGATTTTTATTTGATTGAAGATCCCTAGGAAGCGTAACGATTTGAAATACATGGATTTACAGAGAAGTGTTTTATTTGTGATTTGGTTTTGGTTTTTCTTCAGTTCTCATTTACTGTGCTTAAAGATTGAGAAAGGAAGGGAGAGATGAGCAGGTGGGAGCTATGCATAGCAGGAAGAAGATGGCATCGTTCCCTGCAAGAAATACCCATGATTCGTTTGGACCACTTGAGGAAAAAAATACATGCTTCCACTTCATCTTGCTTCTGGCACTTTAATGAGATTACATGTTATGTACAGAAATGTACAGACTCACTGGGGCATAACGGAGTGAAGAAGTGAGGACGGTCCATTAAGCACCCCTCTCACACTCCTCACACATACCACCTCCCCCCACAATATTTAAGTGAAGGGGGAGGGAGGAACCCAGCAAAAACAGCAAAAAAAACCAACCAAGTTTCAGACTGAACATGTGATATAATTGTATGTTCTGGCTATTCTGCAGTTTAGGCTGTGCCCTGTCACATACAAGTGATGATTAAAATGGTTACAATATTGATAGACTTTAAAATTATGGGATAGTATCTTTGACTTTTGATTTTTTCTGAGGTAATTCTATTAGAACTGAATCGGCTTTCCCTTAGTTTCTACAGAAAAGATCAAATGGACTGGGATTTTTCAGCTTGGAGAAAAAAAAAGCATTCAAAAGCTTGAAGAGTGTGAATGTGCTTTCTGAGATAGGCTAGTGTATAGTGTAATGAAACTATGGTGCAGATGTTTTAAAACAAGGGAGTAGATTTTCAAGTAATGCTTAAGTGTTGACATTAGTTGCTTCTGAACCTATATGCTGACAGAGTAATTTGTTTTATGCCTTAGGGAAATTATTAGATACCCAGTTAGGAATCACTAGTGTGGATACAATACATGATTTAGGGAGCACCTAAGTTGCTGGTGGTGAAAAGTTGCTAAGCTATGTAATGGAAGTGTGTTTTTACTGCACTGTTCTTAGATGGCTTCCTTAAACATTCATAAGTAGCCACTCTCAGAAACAGGATCCTGAGCTGGGCATTTTGATAGTGTATGACTTTTTTCTGTAAAAGGCACAATAGATAGATTAAAAAGGTTGTGCAAGCTTTTTTTTTTTTTTTTTGGACGCCCACAAAAAATAATCCAAAACCCACCACCAAACAAAACATTCCCCTATCCCCCTTTTTTTTAACTGAAGCAAACCCCATTCTCATTAATGCCTTGTATGTACAAAATAAGGACTGTGTATCATGACAACAGTATGAATTCAGTTTTAATTCCTTGAGTTTTGGTCTCATTCCTACAAATTATTTTGACTGAGTAGAACAACAAAAGCATACTTCATAGATCAGTTTGTAGAATTCAGATTTGCACAGGTTTCAGGGCAGAGAATCTGTGATCTCTTATTTCTAATAAGAGGCTTGTTTTCAACAAGCTGTAGTAGAGCTTTCTACACTGTAGTAGAGCATGAGGTTTTATTTTATTATGTCAGCTGAAATCTCATGCATTCTTTTTCTTTTATATTTAAATACCTGAGTTAGCCATCTGAAGCTCCCCTTTGCTAGAAGGACAGCAGGAAGAAAAAGGTAGGGAATTTGTTTTTTTATGTTGAGTACATCACTGACAGTGGAAACAGTGATCTAAAATTTCAGCTCTGTGTTGGACTGTGTACAGCTTTCAAAACTGAAAGTATTGTAGGAGGTACATGTACCATTAATTAGGAGTCCCTGTGCTTGAAAAGGCTCCTTTATCTGGAGGCAGATAGAACAGCACTCTGCAAAATCTAGAGTGAGGTGCATTGACTGTGTTGGAACAAAAAACACATTATCATTCCTAGTTCATTATGTATTCCTGTTTTGGTAGTAGTTGATGATCAGAGGTATATGCCTGAGCCCACAGTTTCTGTAAAACTCTTTCTGAATACATATGTTGCCCAGGGTTCTTGGAATGGTTTGATTTAGGATTCTGGATTTGTCTGAAGTAAAGATGGATTCACTTTTTGTGTTAGCCATGAGATCATCCTGTATGCTCAGTTCTTCACAGATCTGACCAAATGCTGCTTTCATAGTCTTAAATTAACTATCAGTTCTTTTGCAAACTTCGTTCCTTGGGTCTCTCTCCTAGAGAAGAGGAGCTTCATAATCTTCTCTTTGTTTCCTCCTCAGAGTCAGCTGGGTTTTTTTTTCCCAGAACTGCTGGGAAAGTTGCTTCACAGAAGGCTCCCAGGATGTTTGTGGAAGGAGTTGCACCACTTCCTAAACATTAACTTTATCTGTGGAAACAGCTTATCAGATGCAAGTATTTATTGATTTTTCATCAGTCTAGGTATACCACGAATATTTAAGACAAATTGGTTGAAATATTCATTCCATAGTGCTACTTTCACTGCTAATGCTTATTAAGGAGAAACTGCATTTTTCTTGTGCTTGAAAAGAACTTTGAGATTTTTTTCAGGCAAGAGGATTAAGCCAGATTTATTTTCACAGGCTATGCCTGCACAAGTCACAAATCAAAAATATTTTCTTTATGCCTTGGTCTAGTGTTGCTTGATATTGTTTGTTTGTTTCTAATCTACTACTACCATCAAGAGATTATGTTAACAGATGAAGTGATAAAAGTGAATGACAGAAGCGATTTTTACTTCCTAACAGTAAATAAAATGTGTTGGCACTCACCTGTAGAAAATCTTCTAACCACTAACAGAGTTGCACTTTGGGAAGTGAAGAATAATTTGTGGTTTGCTTGTTTTGGGGTGTGTGGTTTTGTTCTTTCTGTAGTTCAAATGTAGACATAAAGCTTTAGTTAAGTATAGGCAGCAAAAAACCCACAAGACTCATGAAACTGTCTTGTACACTAAGGGCTTCAATTCACAAGAGTATTACTGTGTTGTGACAAGAAATCTGTCCTTCAGCTGGTTTTGCTTGTGTTGTGTGTGTGCACTTGCATCTCTATTCTTATGTATATTCAGTGTTGAAGAACTGGAGAATGCCATACAGTTGTAATGAAACAGATTTTATTTTTCTGCAGTACTTCACTTTCGTAAGCTTGAAACATTCCTTTATGGTGTAAAATTGATTTTGCCTGTTGATAGTAAGCACTGTATATTTCTCTTCATGAGGGAGGAGAGGGATGTAAGAAATCTTTTTATATGCAACTGTGCATACAATGCATGTACGACCTTGATTTAAGATAGAAGTAGCCGGAGTAACTGTCAAAAGCCTTGAAAGCATACAACTTTGTTGAGATACACCTTACAGTGGGGTAATTTACTGTTGCAGGAGGATTAGAGAATAAGTTTGTTAAAAACAAATGGCACTTAAAAGTTTTAGAAACTGTGTTTGAGCACAGGTATATAAAAGTGCATGAATTCATGGTGTTGAAAGAGTATTAAAGGAAGCATGGTGCTGAAAAAATTATTATTGACATTTCCTATCATCACTGCGTTACATATGTATTTAATTGTTACAGCAAACGACAGCTACTTGTGAGGTTATAAATAGATTTGCCTTTTATATTTTAAATGTTTCCTGAACTAGAAAGTATCATCTTCCCAGAAAAAAGGCGTTAACTTTGAGGTTGTTAATGTAGAGTAACAGTAATGTAAGGAAAAAAAATTACTAATGCTAGAAAAAATACATGTAAAATATCCAACTTAATTAAATTCAGAGACCAAAGGACAAATTGCCAGAAACACACGGATGTGTGAAGTGCTGTTTAAGAGCTGTGCAGAGCCAAGCCAAAATGGAGAAGACATATCTCATATTCCATGTATGGCACTTGCAAGGAATAAGAACAGGGAAGGCATGTATGCAGCTATTCTCTTCTAAAATACCTTCCTGGCTTTGAGTTTACTTTGGATTTGAATTTCCAAGGTCAAGAAAGTGATCTCAATAACTCAAAGATCTGAAAAAATCTAATTAATTATTACCAGTGTGTAAAGTTTCCAGTGAAAATTTCCATAAACTTTGAAGACTCTGCTGAGCCCAGACCTGGACGTGCAGCTGTCAGCATGCTGAAGTGTCTGACTTCCAGCAAAGGCTGTCTAGAAACCATGGGTGGACATACGTTCTACTGTGTTCTTCCAGGAATGCAACGCAGGAAAAATGAGCTGAGCACATTTGGCGTACATAAACAGTAATGAGTTAAGCCCAAACCACAGTTCTTTTTTCTTTGTCAGATTTCAGGAACATATAGGGTACCAGTGCCTGTATCCTGGTGCTTAAGGCATTCTCCTACAAAGTGAGAAGGATGCATCTGAATAGATTGGGAGTTTCTGCATAGTGAATCAGTGTTTCCCCTTAGTGCCTTAGTCCCTGAGCTGTTATGTGAGAAATGAGCAAAAACATCAATTAATCCATTTGTCTGGATACAGATAATATGGTTGAGAAAACTAAATATGGGAAATGTTTAGCGTAACTTGAGATGTTCACTTCGTGTAGCTTAGGTATCAAAATTCATAAAAAGAGGTGAAATTTCAGAAACACATTTCTCTTGCACATTTCATTTTGGTAGTTGGAGGTATTTACTCAGTATACTCGGTTTTGTGAATACTGTTTTTCTGTGCCTAAGGGTATACGTACAGTGTATAGAAAATACAGGTACTTAATGGACCCTGTGAGTTCCATTCTTAAAGCCAGCCACCTAATTTCTTATACTCTGGCTTATTCTCTGAGCCTTATTTTTGATCTGACCTTGGATACACTTTGACAAGAGCTGTTTAAACTGATACAGTGTTGTGGTTTAAGCTTAGTCGTAAATTAGACAAAGCATGTAGCCTGCTTGTTTTCCCCCCACAACCTG
>WYDI02030072.1:0-13080 GCA_009867235.2 Psittacus erithacus
AAGCAGAGGCAGGACACCTGACCCAAACTAGCCAAAGAGGTATTCCATACCACAGCACGTCATGCCCAGCATGTAAACTGGGAGCAGTTGCCGAAAGCCCCAGATCGGTACTGGCTGGGTATTGGTCAGCAGGTGGTGAGCGGTTGTATTCTTTTCCCTTGTTACGTCCCTTACCATTATTATTATTAGTGGTAGCAGCAGTGGGTTTATGTGGTACCTTAGTTACCGAACTGTTCTTATCACAACCCATGGGGTTTAAGTTTTTTGGATTCTCCTCCCCATCCCTCTGGGAGCAGAGGGAGGAAGAAGTGGGGGAGTGAGTGAGCGGCTGCGTGGTTCTGAGTTACTGGCTGGGCTTAGACCATGACATCTAACAAGCAGCTTCACTGTTGTGTCACTTTCTTGGTTTGATAGAAGAGGTTCTGGGTCAGAACTGTCCATTGATCCTTCCTCTGTCTCCAAGTGGAGTTTGTATGTCAGTCCATTTTGTACCAGCCTTTCAAGTTCATGTGAAAGAAACAGTACAGTTGCTATAGGTCAAAGGAGCCTAATTTAATGAAGTCTTATGTGTCTTCATAAGCAATAGCATTGCTTACTGCTGAACTACTGAGCTGCTTTCATTTAAGGAGCTCTGCCATCCCTTTGCCATCATGGCTGGAGCTGCTTCAGGATTGTTCAAGCTGTGTTACAGCACTGTTGCTTTTTCCTTCCTCAGGTGAGCTGTGTGATGAGGTCATTAACCACTGTGTTCCTGATCTGAATCCATGCCAACATGAGTCCAAATGCCTTCCCCTTGACAAAGGAATCAGGTAAGCATGTTTGTATGTTGGTCTCCATACACTGGCCACATCCATCCATTGGCCTGACTAGAGCTGAACTGGAAGCGAGTTTGGGGTGAAAATCACCCAAATTAACACAAACAGTGCAAGACTGTTTATACTTCAGGCCGTGACCCATTTTAAGTCCAATGCAACCATACAGACTTTTATAGTTTTCTGAGGCTTACTTGAAAATAATGGAAGTGCCACCAGAGCAGAGAAGGTGCTCTGGAATAGAGCATGGAAAAAGGAGGACTTCTGCAACAGTTACTGCAAAGTATCTTATTCTGCATCAGAAATTAAAGACAGTTTCCTTCTGTTCCTTTGGGCATCCATCAGTTCAGGCAGTGTAACAGGAGTCTTAACTGACGTAACCTGGCTCTCCTCAGCCCATACTGGCTCAGAGTGAAATTCCAATCCCTATTCTAACCACTGAGAAGTGAAAGAGAAACCAGTGGCCAGAGCAGGAAGCTGCAGGTCAGGAGTCTTCTCTTGTGTCCCCACCCCAGCTGTTGCCTTCAGGATGGCTGGGGGTGCTGGGGTGCGCTGGCGCAGGCCAGCCTTGGCCTTAGTGGGGCTCCTTTCCCCACACTTCCTGTCCTGGACAGCAGCAGCAAGCAGCTGAACTGAATGGCTCTCCCTCAGGAACCACCTTCTTCCTTGGCCATAGAGAGAAGCCTCACTCAGCTCATGCTTGATTTTGTGAAGCCTGCATTTGCATTTGCATTTCACAGGGGCAAAATAAAGCCTCATGGTTTAAATGATAGAAAAGCATCTGGAGATGTGGGGATTGGGGTGTTTTGAAGGGTGTATATAGCAGTGTTTATCACTTGTGTGGTGACAGAATTGCAGAGCAATTTAGCAAATAGCCCATTGACAAGTCGAACTTTGTGGAAAGCTTGTCAGGAAAAGACCTTTGAATCAAAGAAGAGAGAAAGGAAGACAGTTCAAGAGAGCTCAGTGCAGTGTGAGCTACATTCTGTGCTTGTTTTCATGACTCCAGAGCACTCATGGTGCTCATGGATCCCTCCTGGAAGAGAGGGCTATGGATTTGGCAAGGGACACCTCACCCAGCACACTGGCTGTCCCAGGGGAGTGATGGTACTGCTCTTTGGTCTTCCTCGTAACCTGCAGTTGGGGTCAGAGGGTGTCCTGTGAAGCCAACAGCACTTCAGAATAGTCTAAAGTGACACACAGAATCCAGCCTGGTTTGGGTTGGAAAGGACCTTAAGACCATCCAGTTCCAACCCTCTGCCACAGGGAGGGACACCTTCCACTAGAGCAGCTTGCTCCAAGCCCCTGTGTCCAACCTGGCGTTGAGCACTGCCAGGGATGGGGCAGCCACAGCTTCTCTGGGCACCCTGTGCCAGCAGCTCAGCAGCCTCACAATAAAATCCTAACAAACACTACGCATGTTTCCTGCCTTTTGCTCATTTAAAAGAAAATATTTGTGCCACCAACCATAGATGTGGGGAAGCCACATGAGGCTGCTCTGAGGTCTCCATGCAGCTTCTCTTCTCCAGGCTGAACAGCCCCAACTTTCTCAGCCATCTCCATACAGGAGGTGCTCCAGTCCCCTGATCATCCTCGTGGCCTCCTCTGGACTTGTTCCAACAGTTCCATGTCCTTTTATGTTGAGGACACCAGAACTGCACACAATGCTCCAAGTGAGGTCTCACGAGAGCAGCGCAGAGGGGCAGGATCACCTCCTTCGACCTGCTGGTCACGCTCCTTTTGATGCAGCCCAAAGAACATTTCATAAAGTTAAAAGGAAGTGAAGCAAAACTTCAGAGCTGCTGGCTCTCAGGAGGGCAGCTGGGTCTGTGCTGGACACTCATCTACACAACTCAGGCCTTTCTTTGGGGGAAGAACACTCCAGACAGAAACATTTCCAACTCTTGAGGAAGATGGAACTTGAATCATTAGGATAGTTCCTGAAAGGATGCACAAGGACTGGATAAGGAGGTGTGTTACCAGAACATAAATAGTCCCTGATGTTCTTTTCAGCTTTCATTCCTAGTTAATTCATCATTCAGTTAATCCAGTAGCTACATCATGTTACCAGGCAAAGACTTGTAACTCACATTACCTTGTGTTGCTGAATGTATGAAGGGATGGAGACAGCTGTGGTCCTGAATGGTTTTACCCTTTCTGGAAGCATTTACATACCTGTCATCCAAACAATTTGAATAAATAAGACATTATTTTTTTGCTTGCTTGTTAGAAAAGTGCTCACAGTGGTGCCATTAACCCCTTGGGGAGCCTAAATAACAACTTGCAAGTATTTTCTACTACTGTTTGTTGCATTATTCTTCCCACTATTCACAGAATGCTACCCAAAAGTCTGGAATTTCATTCCTTCTCTCCCGTTTTGCTTTCCTGCATGCCGGACTTGGAGGTGAAGGAATCTGCCAGCCTTGAACATGGATTTGTCCAAGTGTTGCTTTTTCTCTCATAGTTTATTTGCCCCAAACCATTCAGAAATGGGCTGAGAACCTGCAGCAGCTTCTGCAATGATGCGTGGGTGGTGACTGCTGGGTCTCACTGAAAACAGCCACCTCTGGTCCTGTGTTGCTGCTAATGGCTGGAGCAGTTTGATCTCCTGACCTGTGATGTACCACACATCCAGCACGTAATGCTGCGGTGCAGTGTGACATGCAGAGTGAGTCAAGCTCATGAATCAATCCTCCCCTCTGCTTCCAGGGGCAGGGAATATTAATAGCAAGGTTTAGGCTTGTTCTTGAGCTGACCATCCGCTTGTCAGGTTTGTGCCCTGGGCATGTGAATAGGACACACCAATGAAGACCAGCATAGCAGCAAGGACACCAGCCAGTCTGCCTGTCGTGCCTTCAGCTCTAGCTGCTCTGCAACTTTGTGAAGGAAGGAAAAGATGACAAAGACAGGAAAAATAGGAAGCCAAGTTATTTATTGATATGGGGAGGGAAATTCTATTCCGGCCCTGCAATAGAAGCCATGATTCACAGCTTTAATGCAATAGACATTGAATGCATGCAGATTGAAACCACCTCAGGTAGGCCAACATTTTAAATACCACTAGACATGGTTTCAGGCACTCCCTGGGGATGTTGCCATCACTACAAGGCTGCAGCAGAAAACAAGATCTCCCATGTACGGCTGTCAGGTTATCACTGGGAAATGAGATAACTGATCTAATGGTGTCAGTTGCTGTCTTACCAGGATTTGACTATGAAAGTGTCTTTGCCATCTCTGTACTGCATCATACTTTACTGATCCTCGCTTCATCACTTGCTGCACTGTGTGGGATAGGGATGGAGCTAGCATACCTTCCCAGGCCATAATGGGGAGGTCCATGGGTTTCCATGAGAAGGAGACTGTGAGATGCACTCCTGGGACTGAGCTTCTCATCTGCTTTCCTCCAGGCATACACATAGATGTGACACACTAAATGCTCTGAGATGACTGGCCCAACAGGAATTCCATGTTTCTAAAGAGAAAGCCAAGCTTGGAAGCAAACTGGACTATTTCAGTGTGTGTTTGGCTGCGCAGAGCACTTTGCTTTTGAAGTGAAAATTGCAGGTGGCTTTCCTCACTTCCAGCCTCTACATCTTTATTGTGCTGTTACTATAGAAGAAGAGCAGCCTTCTGTATGCCAGACAACAAAAAAAGCAAAAATCAACAAAAAATAGCACTTAACACAATGAAATTACTTCTAAAAAAACAACTTCAGGAAAGGAGCATGTTTTTGCATTCACTGTAGTGATGTTGGAGCATGGTATAAATATACTTTATTATTCTAAAGCTTGGAATTATTACCTGACAGCTTAAAATGCTGATTTAATGCAGCCCTGCAGAGAAAAGTGGTGGTTCTGTCATTACTGAGATGGCCAATACACATCATAAAATTGATGCATGGCAGCTCTGAATAAGGAACTGCACATCGTTCGTTATTACATCACTTTATATTAGGACTTCAGGGATCAATAAAAGCAACAGGATTAATGCTGCCAATTCCCCCCGCAAAGTCTTTTGATTGACATTATTTGCTTGCAGGTGTGACTAAAACATTGCCAAAAAATATCACCAGTGTCTTATGGCTTGGGGGAAGAACACGTTTTGCTTTTTTTGCTCTCTTTTGTCATCTTCGTTATGTTAATCACAGTAGTCCCTGAGCCACCAAGGGGTAAAAGAGCAACCCAGGCGTGCAGAGCTGGACCATCCACCATGACCCCATGGCTGTGGAGGGTCACGATGGGGGCCTCTCCTGTGAGGAGAATGAAGTATGTGCATCTACATAGCATTATCCATCCTACAGCCCGCAGGTTTTGCAGGCTTTGCCCTGTTTCCTCCTTCTTTAGCCAGTCGCAAGCCATGTTTTGACATGGAGGCTGAAGGTCACATTCCTCCCAGTGCTTGAACTCAGGGGTTACTGAAGCCCCGCACTAGTTATTAGCACACCAAGGACCTGCTGCCTTGCCCAAGTGAGCTGGGGAGCTGCCAGGACCCAAAGCACACTGTCAGTCAGAACCAAATCAGCGCAGTGACTGCTGCCTGCAATGTGCAAATCTTTCCTCATCACCTCCCATGTGTCCCATTTCTCTGAAAAGCATTTCCATAAGGGACCTCCTCCTGCACTTACCCCACCAAGTTTCTGGCGGGGAGGAGGAGGAGGCCGGCAGAATGGGTTGATGGAGCAGTGGTTTCTCTCCTGATGCCATCTCCCTCACCTTTATACTGTATTTTCCCTTCCAGCTCTTGGTGGCAAGCTTGCTGGGTCTAAACAAGGAACTCTAGCAAGAGCACAGGCCTCTTTTTTTGTTGCTGGAGTTAACTGTAGCCCTTCCCTTGTTTTGGTTGAAGTGATATGCCTTTTGTTTTCCAGATGTGCAGTAACATCCAGCTGGGAGGAGTAAAACGTGTTTTATGGACTAAAGTGTGTTCATGACTGAACATTGTCTTCACTATACATTCAGAAACAGGCTGTTCAGCAATCCCACAAGATCTGTTCCAAGTCAGACTTGGGGATGTATTTTCTATTGTCAGGGTATAAACTTCTGCAAGGCTTATAATAGAAATGCTGATGCAGCTTTCGTACAACAAACTGGAGAATTGGATAAAATAAAATACAAAGCCAATGTCTGCAGGTTTGGGCACATCCCATTGTGTGGTTCCTGTGAATGGCATTATCCCGTAGCAGCAGGTAAAGGACAAGCTTCAAAGACAACTTGCCATAGTTGCAGCAGCATTTGCTGTTTATTTAAAGGTGGGACTTGATGATCCTAAAGGTCTTTTCCAACACAGCTGATTCTATGATTCTGTGCCTTGCAAATGAATGGCAGATCAGTGGTGATCTCAAAACTGATGGTCTTTCCTAAAATCTGCTGAAGTTGATGGCTTGTTTGCAAATTGTTTCTATTTGGGAGGTGAAACCTTAGTGTGCTCTGTGTAGCTGCACAGGGTCAACCTCAGACACTTGGCACTGTGCAGACTTTGGCAAAATCACAGTGTGAGACATCAGGGCAACTGCCCTGGCAGAATATTGAGGCTGTAAGGTTAGGGAAGATGTTGTCATCTTTAGCATAATAGAGGAGCATTGTATGGTTGCCCTTCTCAGCAGAGTTGGCTGAAGATAAGCAGTAGGATGATATTGCTTTGCTCGGCTCGGATTTAAGCAGATTGCAGAACCTCAGCTGCAAACAGGCAGGAGTGATTCAAGCATTGCTGATGGCAGGAATTGTGCTCAATGTTTCCAGGAATAATTGCTAACATGATTCCACTTCAGATCAGACTGGTGCTGGGCCTGCGTGTGCTGATGATGTGGATGGTGAAACAAGCTATTAATGGCCATGTTCTGGTCTTGCAGATGCGAGTGCTTGCCAGGCTACAGTGGAAAACACTGCGAAATAGATGATGATGACTGTGTGGGCCATAAGTGTCACCATGGAGCTGTCTGCGTAGATGCAGTGAATGGCTACACCTGCATCTGTCCTCAGGGCTTCAGGTACGTGAGAGTCAGCTGCTCCCAGACTGTTCTCTGTACTGAGGGGGCACCTGAACTGCTTTCATCGTCAGTGCTGATCAGCCTCTAGATATAGCATCAGTCATACATGAATGGATGGCTCAATGCTTCAGATCTTGAAGTAGGTCTCAGTGAGTTCGTGGAGCATGGGGGGTTGATGATTCTTGCTTTGCAAAGAGCAATTTACCTTTTGTGCAGTGCTGTGTTAGTCTGCCTGCCTGCCCAGCAGTCCTGGTAAAACACTGTGTAGTACCCTCACAGAAATGATGTGGAGATAAACTCTGTATGCATGAGAGTGAGCAAAGGATAATAAAATTAGATATATGAACCTGGCTGCACGAAAACAGAAAGCTGGAGATTCTTTGCCACTGTCTCTGTACCTGTTGGTGGATGGGCTCAGCACGATTTTGGCAATAAATTTCCAGCCTCTGATTCTGGCAGCTGCCAATATATCTGACTCCTGGAAATCTCTCTGTCTGTCAAAGATAAGTGTGCCGCTCCAAATGGATTCACTAATCATTGCCTGAGGCTGGATACTGGCTTCCTTCCAGCTAAACCTTTTCTGTGTTTGAAATGCACATGTGAGACAAAGAAGGAGTACCTGAAAAGATCAGTCTCAACAAAGCAGAAATCACAGGAATGCTTATAAATCTTTTTCTCTGCTTTGTATCTACAACTGTTTTCATCCCTTCTGCTTTCATCCTTGCTGGTTTTGGGGTTTTTTTTTCTCTCCCAACGCACATTTTTATTGCAAAGCAGACAGCCTTCCCTGAATAGGCATTGATGTACAACATGATGTCAGCCCGTGGTTTCACAGAATCAGACTTGTTATTTACAGGCTGTCAGATACCTCTGTGTTGCAAATTCATGCCCTTTTCTCTGTGTTTCATTCTCTGCTTCAATCCCTTTGATGGCCTCAGGGATCTTGCAAATTGGTGACTGGGAAGGATAACAAGTGGCTGTCCCGCAGTGGAATTGGAAATGCTCATTGTTATCTAGTTGTTAGAGTTGAAAAACTGGATTGGAAAGTGGTATCGGGAGTCCACAGATGGTAGTGACTGGGAGACTTCTGCTGCAAGTCCCCTGATTTCTGAGGCCTGTCAGTACCAGGCAGTGATGAGTGTGAGAGTCAGTGTTTGTCAGAGATGTTCTGAGTTGTGACACAGTTGAGCAGAGCAGCAGGGGGAGGTGGGAGACTGATCTGGCTCCCTTCCTGTGTACGAAGCAGCTCTGCTGGCAATTAGTGCCCTGGATTGGCTGATCTCACACCAGGGACTTCAGGAGCAGCCCAGCCCGCTCCCTCACTCAGGTGAGGGGCCTTCATTCCACTAAAAGCCCTTTAAGAGGAAACATCTTCCTACACAAGGCTCCAAAATCAACTACTAGCCTAGACAGCACTTCATAGCGCAAGGTAGACTTGGTCAAGCAAACTAATCTTGCTGCCTGTCAACAACAGAGCCAGAATTAACTTGAGGTCTCCTGCTTGCTTTCTTAGTTTGCATTAGCCCATGTTACCTCCCTAAGTTTCCTGTGCAGGTTTCAAGGGAGAAAGAGTGGTTTAGAATAAAAACATCATCACAGCGAGCACTATCAGTCTCCCCCTGCCAAGGCAGACAGCAAGCTGAAGGCCCTTGTGTTCTCCATGCAGAATAGTCCTTGATCTTGTTTGATTTCAGGATTAAAATTCTGCTAACAGAATACGTTCTGCTCATTATTCTTTCCATGACTCCTGCCTTTTGTAGTTTAAAGCCTGCTGCTCTGAAGGGGGTTCTGATTATTTTTTCCCCTCTTAAGACTGCAGTTGCAAAGATGGTGACTTTGCCTTCTGATGTTCAGGGTTATAGACTCAAGAGTTCATGAAGCGAGCCTCAGGTGACGGGGCTGTGTGGCGAGGAGATAACTTGGCAAGTATTTGAAGGCTGCAAGTGTTGATGAGAGGGAGTGAACACAAGGAGTGGTCTGACAAAGGTAACAGGGAGACCTGAGATGAGGCTTTATAAAGTTTCTTGGCTATGCATCAGGAGTCATTTCCCAGCAATGAGTTTGCAGTGAGCTCCCAGCTATCTGTACTTACGCTGTTGTAATACATGCACAGAGCTCTAGCAGTGTTATGGTTGTCACTGTGCTGTATGTCAAAGCCACTTGGAGTCGCACATTAGAAGGATGTTAAGACTTGCATCCTCGCACAGTTGAACAAACGGCACGCTGGTACTTTTCAACAATGTTGGGCCTCGTGTGCACAATGACACGTTTGGTGACAGCCCCAAAAAGCAATAGTACCAACATGCCTGTGCCTGTTTTCCCATCTTAGCATCTCCTATTCTTGTGTAGTGTGCTCCACACAGCACCTTTCCTTACCACTCAGCAACACTCTTTCTTCCTGAAAAGTTGTGTGTGTTCTTCCCAAAATGACATTCATTTACCCCCACAAATGGAACACTCCTGAGAAGGTGTGAGCCCCACATTGGATGAGACCTGACTTATCAAACCTTCCCTCTAGCAACCAGCCTCACAGCAATGTTGTCCTGGTTGATGTTGCTTTGGTGGGAAGCACACATTGGGGCTGCTGAGCCTGACAGAAAGCGTTGTTCCTCTGTTGGGTACATGCTGCAGGATTCTCCACTGGGATAGATTGCTGCAGGAAACTACAGTGATTACTGAGATAAATGAGATTGTACCAGGCAGAATGGACTTGGCCAGGCTCACTGCAAGGCAGGCTGTGCTGCACATTCCACTGCTGGGGGAATAAATAGTATTAATGATGTCTAAAAATATACTTTAAAAATACTTTAAAATGAAAGAAGAAAAGGCCTTGGCAGACACTGTTGCTAATGTAGCTCCTAGATGCCAGCAGCAGGATAGCTGCACTTGTAAAGCCACCCACTGGAGGATCCCACAGCAAGGAAGGTTTGTGCAGGAGCATACTGGGAGCTCAGGGAGTCATTCAGAGCAGCTCCAAGCACAGACACACTGGCTTCGTGCAACATTTGCTTTCTGTTAGTGGAGGCTGTTGCGGGTTGCATGGGTTTCTTATTATTCTTATTTTTAACTTCCATGAAATTAGAATTACACACAGTGACTTTCCTCCTGCGTTCTACTTGTTGTTCACAGACAAAACAAAGGGATTGGCATTAGGTACATCAAAGCTCATGGGCTGGGGCAGCTCTGCTCCTTTCTGCTGGTCACACCTGGCAGCAGCCAGGGCTGAGAGGTCAGCCCTCGTTTGATCCCATTGCTGGTGCTCCTGATGTGTTTGCCAGCCAAAAAGCGTGCACTGGAGAGAGGTCACACACTTAATAAAAGCGGGCTTTGAACAGGGAAGGGTTCCAGATGGACAGTGCACTTCAGCGCCTGGCTACCAGTGGGGACGTGGCTCTGATGTGTCCTCAGCTCATCAGGTCTGACTGCTGTGCGAGAGGCAGCTACTACAGTAACTACCTTAAATTGGCAAGAATTGCTTTCTGTGCATCGATCTACCCAAGGGGCTGTTGCTATTTTCTCAGTATTCACTTGTTTTCTCGGCAAGGGGAATCCAAAGGATCTGTTGCTGAGTGGTGCTATGTGCACCAAAGTGCTGTGCTTACCCTCCAGGAACAGAGTGGCCTGGGGGTGGTGAAGGGGTTGCCCAGAAGCTGCAGCAAAGGGGCTGGCTCAGGGAGGGGAAGTCTCTTAGTCTGTAACTAGTTCATGCTTTAGATGTGCTCACAAAGAAATGTCCCAAGAACAAAGACAATCATTTCCCACTGAGGTGGTCTGACCCTGGCGGGACACCATGTGCCCACCAAAGCTGCTCCATCACTCTCCTCCTCAGTTGGGCAGGGGAAAGAAAATGGAATGAAAAGCCCATAGGTTACCATAAGGACAAAAAGAGATTGCTCACCAGTTATCAGCATGGGCAAAACAGACCCAACTTTAATTTACTGCCAATCAAATCAGAGTAGGATAATGAGAAATAACAACTAACCTTTAAAACACCCTTCCCTCCTTCCCAGGCTCAACTTCACTCCCAGTTTCCCCACCTCCTGCCCCCCAGCAGCACAGGGGATGGGAAATGGGGGTTTTGGTCACACACTCTGCCACTTCTTCCTCCTCAGGGGAGGACTTTCCACACTCTTTCCCTGCTCCAGTGTGGGGGCCCTCCCATAGGAGACGGTCCTGCATGGACTTTTCCAAGCTGAGTCCTTCCCATGGGCTGCAGTTCCTCACAGGCTGCTCCAGTGTGACCCCCTTGTGGGATCACAACTCCTGCAGCAAACCTGCTCCAGTGCAGGCACCTCTCTTTATGGAGGCACAGGTCCTGCCATGAGCCTGCTCCAGCACGGGCTGCCCACAGGGTCACAGCCTTCTTTGGGTATCCAGGCAGGGTCCTCCCTGGGCTGCAGGTGGGTATCTGCCCCACATGGGCATCTTGTGCCCCACATCTGCAGGGCTGTTCCTCTCACGTGTTCTCACTCCCCTCTGGCTGCAATTGTTCTTTCTCCCTTAAACTTGTCATCCCAGAGGCACTACCACTGTCACTGATGGCTCAGCCTTAGCCAGCTGTAGGTCCAACTTGGTGCTGGTGGCATTGGCTCTGTCAGACATGTGGGAGCTTCTAGCAGAAGCTTCATGGAAGCCACCCCTGTAGCCCCCCAGTGAGACCTTGCTACACAAGCGCAATGCACCCATGTGCAGTTACTCCCCTGCCTGCCATGCTCCCATTCCCACTGCTGCCAGCTGTACTCACTCTGCACATCTCTTCTACATACTCCTTGCAGCAGAGTAAATGGGGTTTGTTGCCTGCCAGCAGCATTGCCTCACAGATCACACTGTTGAGGTACACTTGTCTCAATGACTAGATTAACTTGTCCCTGTGCAAGATTGTGCTCTTCTGGTAGAGGATGTTGACCCCCTCCCTGAGCTGTTAGCTAATACTATTAGCAGCCCATGACTGTGCCCACTGACAGCCCCCAGTGGCACTCAGCAGAGAGGGAAGATCAGGGGTCTCTGTCAACCACGTCTTCCTACCCTTAGAGCAGCGAGATAGCAATGGGGTGGCCATGGGAAGCCTGGCTGGGAAGCTTCACTCCATCTGTGTGGTGAATAAAGAAAGTTTAGGGCAATGCAGTAAGAAAAGTGTTGAAATGCACTTTATCCTGAGAAGTACCAAGAGGTGATTCTGGCTGAGAAGGAAACATCTGTGTGTCTGTAGATGTGACCCCAAGTGATGCCAGGGCTGGAGCAGGATGGCCTCAAGGCCCACATTCAGACTAGGGCAGTTAGGAAGCTGGTTGGGGTATTCCATGCTGTGCCAGCCCCTTTGCTGCAGTCCTGGGGAAAGAAGAGCTTTCCTCACCTTCTCCCAGGTCCCAATCCCAAATGTCTGCATCTTTCAAGGGACTCTTCAAGTAGTAATGTAAAGCCCCTTGTCACTTCTCTCAGAAGGGAGAGCAGAGCAGCTCCATTGCTTTTGATGCAGTTCAGGATTTAGCCCATCCCTATTTTGTTGTGTATTCCTCTCTCCTTTGTGGTTCCCAGAGCCAGACCAGAGAGTGTGTGCTGGGAGAACAAGGACAGGGAGAGGTTTGGGCTCTCATTCCACAGAGTACTTAAGATAGAGCCATGGTGCTCTATGCAAAATTCCACATGGGGAAATGTGAAAAGGAAAGCAGTCATCTCCGTTGCCTTCTGTGACACAGGCAGCACGTCCTGGTCTCTGTGGCTGAGCAAGATCGGTCTTCAGTATGTTGTGGCTGTTTTATTTGCTGTTCTTGTGCGTCTTGAATCAGTAATAGTTACTGTAGGAGAATGGTTGGGTTTCTATTCTAATTGCATCCAGGAAGGCTGCCTAGAAATTCCCTGAGCTTCCACGTATCACCTGCTTGACTGGAGAGGAGTGAGGGCTGGGGCATTTTTCGCTTTGTTTTTATGAGAGTGCTGTGATTCCACAAAGCGCTCCCTGAATGGCAAGAAATTCCTAGCGAGATTTCACCGTTCTGTGACTGGGCTTGTGGGTTATTCACTGCACAAACGGCTCTGCCACAGTCCTCTCCTGGAGGGCTCTCAGCCCTGGTGCTGTTGTCAGCGCTGTGTAACACAGTCACAGAATCAGCCAGGTTGAAAAGCCCTTTAAGCTCCTCCAGTCCAACCCTTACCCCAGCACTGCCAAGGCCACCACTGACCCATGGTACTGAGGCCTCGTCTCCATGGGGTGTGAACACTTGCAGGGCCGGTGACTGCAGCCCTGCCCTGGGCAGCCTGTTCCAATGCCTGAGCACCCTCTGG
>WYDI02030074.1:0-49498 GCA_009867235.2 Psittacus erithacus
TTGATGCAGCCCAGGATACGGTTGGCTTTCTGGGCTGCGAGCGCACACTGAAGCCGGCTCATGTTCATTTTCTCATCAACCAATACTGCCAAGTCCTTCTCCGCAGGGCTGCTCTGAATCTCTTCTCTGCCCAACCTGTAGCTGTGCCTGGGATTGCCATGACCCGAGTGTAGGACCTTGCACTTGGCATGGTTAAACTTCATCAGGTTGGCATCAGCCTACCTCGCAAGCGTGTCAAGGTCCCTCTGGATGGCATTCCTTCCCTCCAGCTTATCAGTCGAACCACACAGCTTGGTGTCATTGGCAAACTCGCTGAGGGCGCACTCAATCCCTCTGTCTCATCCTTGTCAAACTTCGTCCAACTTTCTGTACATTTATTGTACCAGCCAGCTCACTGTAGGCAAACAGCAGTATCTCCAGTGGTATTGTAAAGGAGTAAGCACAGAGTTCTGCAGATACAAAAAAAATAATTTGACTGTCCTCCATTTTTGCATACGTTTAATAGTTCATGCACATTTATTTGCACCAGGGTAGGTTTAGATTAGATATTAGGAAAAATTTTTCACTGGGAAGGTTATCAAGCACCAGAACAAGCTGCCGAGGGAAGTGGTAAAGTCACCGCTCCTGGAGGTATTTAAAAGACGTGTAGACATGACACTTAGGGACATGGTTTATAGGTGGACTTGGCAGAGTTAGGTTGGACTCGATGATCTTAAAGGTCTTCTCCAACCTAAACAATTCTGTGATTCTATGATTCTATGTACACTGTTTATTATGGGCCCAGCACAAAGCACCCCTGCGGATTCACTCTCAGAACTTCACATCGTTCTTGCTTACCAGTTTTCATGAGGCCTCCTAGCCAAATGCCAATCATATTTGGCTCTGTTTTGTAGTGAGGTCTGATGAGATCACAGAAAGGAAAATGCCCTCAAGACATTGCAACAGAAATGAACCAAAAGACTTCCTCTTGGGGAAATGCCTTAGCAGGCACAAATGAAATGTCAGCAACATGCAGATAGCAGGAAGTCCTTCAAATCCAGTGCCATATATGGATCATAATCATCAGGACAATCCTGATCTGGGTCAGAATCAGTACAGGCATGGAAAAGGGCTTTCTGGAACTGACTGTGAATATATGGGTTGGCAGGTAAGAGATCTTTAATTTTCACTTTGAGTCCACAAGTTGTGTGCTGGCTGTGGGTTCATTTAATTTCATTTGTTCAAGTTTTTTTTCAGCTAATTTCACACGGAAGTATCCATGGCTGGTGTTTTACCCTTTCTCTGTTCAGCCATGAGGTGGTCATGCTGTTGTCTGCCAGGATTCATAGACCTGACAAATCATAACCTAGTGGTGACTGAACTTGTCAAATCTGCTACTTGCATTGTGGCAGAACAGCATATCTGGAGCTGAAGTCTTCAGCCATTTAGACATTTCATCTGGCAGCAAATCGCATGAGCTGCTGCAGACTCAAGCACAAACATTATTTGCTCTCTGTGCTGGCTATCAGGTCCTTTGTATGGCCCTGGGTGCAGGGATCACCTTCCTGAGAGAAAGGATGAAAGATGCTGATCCATATGTGGCAGAGTTTGGTCTTATCACATAGCACAAGCAAGACCAGCACGTGGGTATTGTGGTGGTGATGGCAGTACAGCAGCCATCAAGAATAGAAAACAATGAAATAGAGCAGCCTTCCTCACACTTTGTGGTTTTTGATGATGTCTGAAGGAATGTCCTGTTTGTGAGAAGGAGTGAAGACAACATGCTGGTTTGTGCATGCAGCCAAATGTAAGACAGTGTCTTGTGCAAGGCATGTGTGTTACTATAAGAGCCCTCACTGATTCCCACAAGAGTGGCCCAAGCCACGGTCCCATGTGGTGTTATATGGGAGGATCTGGGAAGCAACACCAAGCTCAGCAGCCGGACAGTATGGGCAAGCTGGTGGGAAAGGGCAGCACTATAAGTAGGTGGGAGCACTGCACAGGAGAAGGCTGGTAGCACCAGTGTGACAGCAGGGGAATGGATTTTGTGGGAAAATTTCATGGGGAAATCCAACAAGCTTGAGAGACAGCATGGTGATTGGATAAGAGAAAACAGAGTTAGAAGTAAGACAAAGCTTGTAAGCACAGGAGGTTGAACCTTTTCCTGTGTGCACTGCTGTCTGAGACAGAAGAAGGTGGGGTGTGAATCTCTATAGGCGTTATGCAAGCACCAACACCACCATGTATAAGCCACACTAAAAAAACCCAACAAACCTCCTAACTGCAGGAGGCAACTTGGGTGCTGCATTTAAAAGCCTGGCCTGCTGCTGCCCCAACAACACCCATGGGGGTAAAAAACCAAGTGCCCCTCATACTCTTCCCTAGAGAAGGTGGAGGTCAGCTCTCCATGCCCTGTGCAGAAGCTTCCTAGATTAAAGGTCTATGATATAGCAAGATGAACACCCTCCTTTCTCTATCAGGGACACTTTCTCTCGCTTTCTCTGCAGAAGTGAGGGCCTGCAATGCCCCTTAACAATGCATGAGGCCACTGGTCCGGCACACTGCTGTGCACACACGCTTGCTGCTGCCTCTGGCCATAAACATCCCCCAGTATTTCCCCCCCAGTGATAATTAATATGGGATGTGCATCCAGTCCCGCAGATGGGGAGTTGGTATCAGCATGTACCCCATTTCTCTCAGCAGAGATGTTTTCTCTATCCCTGAAAGGTCCAAGTATTCAGACAAGTTGAAAGCTGCTGTTATTTAAATAGTTAACAGCAACATCTAGCTCCTATCACCACCACACTGGCCCAAAAAAGCCTCCAAACCTTCAGTGGTGCGAAAATGTTCTGCTGTTCCCCTCCCCTGATATAAAGTCTCTCAGCAACATCTGTAAAAAGGTTGTAAGTTTGGTCAGGACAAAACTAGGTCAGGATTGTCAAAACACAGAAGTCTGATGTCGCAGTGCTGCTTCTATCTGTGAGTCTCACAGTGATGAGCCTGAATTTAAAAAAACAATGCGTGCTACAAAGTTAACATTAAAAAATTACGGGATCACTCCAGTATTTTGGAAATCTGTCCATTTTGTAGGAAACCTGTTCTTTAGACCCTTATTTTGGTTTTTGAGACCTGCTTTTAATTAAATATTGGCTGAAGGGAACTGCATTCTCGTGGAATTAACAGCTAACTCATGCAGTTCAGTAAAGGAAGATCCTTTGCAGAAGTATCAATCTTGCTGCTGCAAGCTGCAAACACCTCACCTTTAATATTGCCGCATTTCACTGGATATAGTATAGTCTAAATATAGGGGATAAATCCTTTCTGTATGGCAGCAGCTCCTTCCATTTCTGTTAAAAATTGCAGTAACATGTTCTGCCACTTTAGGTAAAATAATTAAACTCCTATATAGATTTATGACGTGAGAGTACCAGCAAGCCCCACCACTGAATTTGCTATGATCTAGTTGGTAGGGATATTGTATTTAGTAGGTCTTTAGATATATTTCTGGAATACTGTGAAAAAAAACCTACATTAAATTATCCCCTATTTCTTAAAGTCTTCCTTTATCTGTCCCTCCCCACCATTGCACGGTGCAAGGTATACCAATACAATAATGGGGCACTGAAATGAAAAAAACATCAATCCTGGATTTAGCCAGATGGCATATTTCTGAATAATAATGTATTTCCTAAAAAAGTCCAATTTTTAAACCTATGAGATTGCAAATTGGGATAAAATTAAATTAATAACTTTGAACAGAAACGGAGATTAGGGCGAGAATATTGGAAAAGTCAAGCCTTTTTGTTCTGATGTTATTAAAATGAAACAGCTTTTTTTTTTCCCTGTTTTCAAAAACTCATTTTGAAAGCCTGCAAAATAATTTTTAAAAGGTCTTATCTCATGAAAAGTAAAATGAAATGTCTCATACTGGGTCAAATAAAATATTTGTTTGATCAAAAATGGTTTTCTTCTGGATTATGCAGTTTTGCAACTATATCAACTATACAACTATTTAAATTGAAATCTTGCTCTCATCTATGTAAGTATAGACCAAAACTAATTTCTTTAATACCCACCCATTTACTTTGGAATAATATCAAAGTGTCTGGACTGGCATCTAAAAATTTTATCAACATCAGAGCATAAAATGCAGTTTTATGCTTCTAGCTGAGACAACGAAATGTAGTTTATAATTAAATCCTTCCTTTAAACAATATTTTTATCAAATGCTGCTTGAAAACAAGATAGACAAGAAACAGGAACTGGGAATTATTACATTTCATGCGGGACTGTTTGTTAAAACGAATACATAATTCTGCTCATTGCTGTTAAGAGAGCTGATGAAAACATTCCTTCAGCAATTCAAACAACCTGTACATCATGGCTGAAGTTTAGGTGGCGTGCCTTGGTACTGTCAACACAGTCATAAATGCTGTGCTGGTATCCCTGTGGCTGTGCTGCAGGTGGGTAAAAGATGCAGGCTGGTGCTGGGCACAAATGCAAGGCAATAGGTGGCAGAATGACCCAAGGGATGACCACAGGTGGAACTCAAGGGGACTTGGAGTACAACCTTGCTGTGCTAACAGATGTGCCAAGGTGCTGTCCCATTTGCTGATACTGATTACAGGTGACAACTCTGGGCATCCCCTTCAGCTCTGGCTGGACAGCCTTGTGTTTCATTTTTGTGCTCTTTGGGTCCTGTACCTAACTGGTTCCTTCTTCTTCAGCTTTTGTTCAATATGAGACCACCACCATTCTGTTTCCTAGAGGTCTGGCACATTTTTTTAAACCTACGTTCTCTGGCTTGATACTTCAGAAACAGGCTCTCATGGTGCTGAACATGGGGCTGTCACAGTTAGCTTGCTGTTATGGCTCGACAGCCACACATATGTTCCCAAGGACTCCAAACCTTGCAGCAGCCAGCTTTGCCCATACTGGCATTGAAATCAGGGAGCGCAGTTCACATACTACTGTGTACAAGTAATAAGGGTTCAAAACAAGTTTTTAAATCCCAAGCACTGTGTTTGTGGTTTTATACTTATTTGCACTGATACTTCTATTAAAGCTGTGAAGGCCGCTGCAACTTCTGTAAGACCACATACCTTATGAATATTATGGTATTCTCTTGTCAAAGACTGGAGAACCTTCAGCACATTTTTCTCTTGGCAGAGGGTCTCCCTCAAAAGCATGTCACGTCAAAATACAGCTGAAGGAATATGTTTGGACTGCATCTCTGATGTCATAGACTACAGTGATAATAATCATGCTTGTAATGTATCTTGAAATATGGAAATACCAGGAAACATCGCACATAATGCATTCATCAAATGCATTACTCTGACGTGCCTGGTCAAAGCAACTGCCTGAATAACAATATTCAGTACATAAAACAACACTTAAGGACTGTTTTCGTTTTAGCTTTTCATTTTCCCTCAAATAGTCAGAAACGCTGTGTGTATGCAGCAGAAGTCTGTGTTAAATTAAGCTTGTGAGGACCCATATTTATTCACTTTGGATCACTAAATCAAGTTGAATTCTGGCCTTTGATGTAAAAAAAAAAAAAGAAAAAAGAAAAAAAGAAAGAAATGTCTCCTTATTAAACAGCAATAAAACACTGAATATTTTGGTAATAAAACACTGAATATTTTGTTCTTTCCATATAATTATGTCAAGCAACATGGTTTGCAACAAAGAATGTACCAGAAGTGAAAGCAACCTTTGAGACCACCACAGAAAGCCCCTCTCATTTCAGGAGATATTGCTAGCAGGCATCAAACTAGACGTATAGAATTACCAGCCCCTAGAAATGATGAGCATCACCTCTTTGCTGTGAAAAGGGACTTCCAGTTTTAAGAATTTAATTCAGAAACAGAATGAGTTTGAATTACTCATCACATTTAGGTTTCAGCAATGTAACTAGCCAGCTAATCCTATTATTCCTTTTTCTTTACATATTGCATTAGAAAAGTGTTAGAGACCAGCATGGTGTATTGCTATGACAGCCAGACAGAAGTTCCTGGCTGCAAACACACACTTTCCCTTTCCTCTGGGGGAGCCCTTTAAAGGAGGAAAGCCTGATAGAGGTTTTTAAAGTTTTTCACATTTTGGTAGTATGCGACAATCTACTGAGCAGATTGGCTCAAAGATCTGCCGAAGGCACTCATGAACCTTGTTAGATGATGTCTGCCAGCCTTTGCCAGAAGAGGATGTCCACTTCTGTTGATTCAGCTGTTCAGCCTCAGAGGTTTGTTTCTTTTGATACAAGCAGTTACTCAAGGAAATCTAATCAGTCATGAGCAGTCTGATGTTCAGCTTCATCTCCTGATTCCCAGTTAATTCACTTCAGTCAGCTTTAAAGATTCCTCTTCTTTCTCAGTCCCTTGCCAGCTGCGGTATGCTAGGTTTAAAATGGGCTATGGATTTCTGGCTCCTAATCTTTCCCTGTAAACAGGTTCCTTCAGCGCCTTCTTGATACTACAAAAATCCTAAACATTGCTATTATTTTTCTTTTTCTCTTCCTCTTAATTAGCAACATTTCTGAGCATATTCTCGTTCTGGTCATTTCTCTTGTGTCTTTTCCGCTTATTACTGAAATTCATCTTGGCTGCACTTTCTTGTATTTTCCCCTTCCCTTCATGTTTTCCTCTGCTATTTACTGCCTACACTAACAAGGGAGTGGCTCCTGGGAGGGACCTGGGTTTACTTCCAGCTTATAGGGACATACCAAGGTGCACCATTTAGCCTCTGTGGGCTGGGTTTTATACAGAAGAGCTCAGAGCACCCAGGCCAAGTGAATTCCTGGCTCCAGGATAGTAGGCCAGGACTCTGGGATGCTCTGCAGAATAACCTGCAGTAAAGTTTATATACAACCTAGCACTTGACTCATCAGATGTGATGGCTGAAATTATGGGCATTGGATGGGGAAGCTCCTGCCTTGTGCACTTGTCTATATTGCACCTTTCAGTAGTTTGGTACTGAAAGCCTTTTCTCCTGCTAATCTCACCCAGCAAAATGAACAGTGTCATATTTGGCTGGTCCCCCTGGGTGCCCTCACCCAGGGAGTTGATGGAACCCAGAGCTGAGCACCCATGAGGTGAGAGCCAAAGGAGCAGGTACTTCCAGCCCCCAAACCATTTTTTCCAAAGCTGCACTGATGGGCAGTGAAAGGAGCCCCATTGAAACAGGAGTTCATTGCATCAGCTCCATCATATGTCCTGTGTGCAAAGACACCCACATTAAAGCTTTAGATTTGCAGCGCCTGCTCTGCTGGAATTGCAGCTGGAGGCCAGTTTTCTTCCACAATCAGCACTGGCTTCTGGGCCCAAAGGTGCAGATCCCTATACCCTTTACAGTGTTTCATCCTTCTTAAACATGGCCAAAATCACCTGCAGCTGTGACCCTAAGTACTGCATGGACTCTGGGCCTCAGGTCTTCTGTTAATCTGCATATTTGGTCTGCCACTAGTTGGATCACTGGTGGGTTCAGCAGAAGGGGTGATGTAATTACCTCCTGAGGTATGAGGAGCACCTCAGCCTTTGCTTCTGACCTGATTGTCCTCATTGACTGGACCATGTGCTGCGCGATCCTATTCTTGATTCCTGAAGGAGTCAGACTCCTTCAAAATCTCACAGCTCAGGAAAACACAGGGATGTGCAGGAGGTCAAGAAAGATGAGGATCTGAAGCGGGGATCCAGACCAAACGCGTGGGTGAGTGATACCTGGTAAGACAGCAGAGGAGCCAGGACTGAGTTGGGTGGGAGGCAGGTAGGAAGGCAGGTCTTGGAATGGCTTTAGGTGGGGCTGATGCAGCAAGCACAACAGAGAAGGACAAGGTGGGCAGCATTTTTGCAGACTGATGAGAGAGAAACATGTGCCAAGAGACACAAGAACAGGGACTTATAGCAGTCAAGCTGAGAGAGACTGTAATTTAAACATAATGGATGTAGAGTTGGAGGCAAAGGAACATTAATGTCATTTTTCTAAATCCCAGACTAAGAACTGGATTCCTTGAGAAAGCCTTGAGATTAACTGGTAGCACCGCACAAAATATGCAGACATAGCTTACATTTTTCTCAGGCTTTAACTACCTTAATATCTCAGATAATAGGAGGATGTCAGAAAAATTTAAACACCCAGAAGCCTGTGGAATTTGAAAAGCTCTCCCAGTACTTAATTAGAGCTAGTTATTGAATCTAGAAAATTATTTTACTATGGGCTCTACTTTTAAATTGTTTCTTTCACCATCTGTGCTCTATACCAGAGTTTCCACTGTTCTATGGGAGCCACAGGATCCCCTCTACTGGGCAAGTCCACCAAGTCCAGCATCTTATCTTTTGCCAAACATTCTTCTCCAGGACAGCAGCACATTGGATCAGTTAGGCTAGACTTAGCTACAAGACATGGCTGTCAAACCCCATGCCTGGCCTCTGCACCCTAAAGCTTTCCTACCCAACCAATCAGAATGACAAACATTTTGGAACTGAGCAGCTTAACGTGTCTCATGAAGTCAGTTAACACCCTGTGAGATTTTAGTCCCAAGTTCATCCCTTTTTCTTTCTGGGGAGAAATGGATCAGAAAACAACCAAAGCAACAAGCACCTTTTTATGTCACATGATGCTTTTTCAATTAAAACACTTCAGGAAACTGTTTTTCTTGTGTTACCATTTCTCTTTCTAAATGGGAACAACAACAGGCGGAATATCTCAGCATATTTTTGGCTTCATTTAGGAGCAACAGGAAAAGAGAGGTGCCCATATAGTACAATTCAACTGATTTTATTTATGCATCTGCTTTAAGATGGAATGATTTGTGCCTTACATTCATCTGATACTCAGATTGTGGTGACCTCTCCAGATAGACAAAGGTGTCTACAAGGCTGTTACAGGAACCGCACCCTGTGAGACAAGTTGCTCTGAAAGTGTGTGGTTAACTCAGCAATCTCCCGAGACAGGTGTTTTTCTCTTTCATTTATGTGAGCTCAAGGCAGGTTGGTAATAAATTGAAATATATTCTTAAATAAGAACAGTCATGCAACACCAGGTTCAACTAAATTGGTGATATTCTTACGTAGATAACATATGTGATGACACGTTTGATCTCTTCATTATGAACAACCGGTTAGACTGCAGTAACCTTTTACAATTAACAAAAACTTACTTACACTAGACATGCAATTCCATGCAATGAATTTCTAAGACTCACTGTATCAATGCCACTCTGTCCATGTGGTCAATGCTTGTAAATAACCAAGGATTTTCTCATATTGTTTCCCCCCTCACTCCCACCTCCTTTGTTTTTTAAATGATATTGCATGACCTGGAACAGTTCATCCCCCACATATTATTCATAGTTCAATACTGGACCCATGTCAGTTATCCCAAAAATGTCCCAGAGGTGCCTTTTCTGTGGATAAATCAAGTTAAGTCAAGGCTTAGGGAAAAGCATACATTTGTTTTCTAAACCAAATCTATTCGCCTCAAAGCTTGCGGAATCTGTCTTGCTGTGACAACTCAGGTCAAATTCAGGTGACTTGGCTATAAAATGGGAATGATGCACCTGATGAAATGTATAAAAGACGATGATCTGTGTGAACTTCCACCTCAGTGTATTGAGTTCACAGAGCAGGGCACAATAGTGAAGGGATCTGAAAGGACAGTGTTCACACAGTTACACGGATGTCCTTTCAAAGACCAGGCTGTCAGCTGGCTAAAATGTGAGAATTGTGTTGAAAGATCAAATTCTGAAAGGCATTTCCATCACTCCAGTCAGGCAGGCTGAATCTGCTCTCCCCATGGCTGCTACAAGAGCTGCTCTCACCTTCCTCTGAAAACACTGAATGCACCCTCAGTCCAAAGCTCAGTGTTTTCATGCCTTCTGCTCCTCTGCAAACTCATAATCAGTAGGGAGGCCTATTTCAGTCCTTCAGACACGGAGGGCAGTGGGCTCAGGGCTGGCAGCAGCATGAGGAAAACCTTGAGTGCACACTTGAGTTCTTATAAAAATAAGCCTCTGGGGAATAAGCCCATTATAGGTTACTATAGCCTCATTATCTTGCTATATAAGTTTGCCCCCTGTGTATTACCTCACTATTTTCTTGTGTGCTACAAACCTGTTGTTTCTCTCATGATGTTCTTCCCTACACTCCAATTATCTGTGGTTTTGGGCAGGCAACATCCTGTGAAGATGTTTGTCTGGAGGGACCTGCTCTGCAGCGGGGGCTTGGAAGTGCTCCTGTATTACAAGCAGAAAACAGCCATTCTGCCCTTTCTGAGAAGTTCTGGGCTCTGGAAGTGCATGGTCGAACTGGGAAGGGCTCCTTGCTGAGGCATCTTGCACACAGGCTACAGAGGTGGCAGTGCAGGGTGAGTGAAAACAGGGTTTCCAAGTAAAAATAAACTCAACTACAGAGATACAGGCAATAATAAATGGATCAAAATGGTAAGTGAATGCGTAAAAAAGATGTGTGAGGAAAAGCTTGAACCTGAAAAAGAAGAGGCAGACAGCAGGGATACTGCCAGAGTTTCAGTGTTATGGATGTGTAAACAGTGAGTAACAGACCTGCAAGACAACCCCAGCATCACTTTCCACGATAGCAACTACAGAGGCGAGTAGAAATGTGGAGTTTATTTCTGAGGGGAATAAGACCTATTTTCTAATCTGCAACAGAAAAAAGCATGTGTCTAAGGGGTTAAAAAAGAGGGAAAGAAGGACCAGTATGGAAGGAGCCAAAGAGAGAGTGAGTAACTCAGTGGAGGACTGACTCAGATTCCTTCTCAGAGGATTAAGTGAAGGACAGCTTCTCACCCTATTAAAAAAATTGCCATCATCCTCACCATCCCGCTGACAGATTTTTGCTTTGAGGAATCTGATCTATAAAAATGAGCATTGCCCAATGATAGGTTTTGTTTCTCTTCTTTTATCACTACAGACCTCAAATAAAATAAGACAAAAGGCACAGTCCATAACTCAGTCTATACGGTGGTCTCTGTGCCTGGAAAGTTCACTCAGTTATCCTCCAAACCAGACATATGAAAACAGACAGTCCTTGAGGGCAAGCAGTCCAGGAGACAGTCTTCCTGGAAAAATCATTTTTATGCTACCAAGAATGTTCATAAACACATTTGTTCAATGCAAGGCTAAACGTGTCTTAATTTTCTCCAGCTTCTAGATAACAGGATTGGTCTTAATTAAGGGGAAAAGTAGACTGAGCCAAAGAGCATGGAGAGCTGATCTGCACACAGCCTGCCAGGCAGAACAAGGCCGCCAGCTCACCTGGAGGCACAGCTGGGACCTGGCAGTGATGACAGCCCAGATTTTATGCAGCAGTAGGGGCATTTCTTTAATAAACATACCCCTTATATGACATACTAAACCTGTCTGAATGACCTATCCGGCAATACATGCACAATCTGGTACAGGCTTGAGCAAATACAGCAGAGGGAATCAGTTAGATCCCAAAGGTGTGGGAAACTTTTTCCAAGTACCCTCATACTAGAGTTCATGGTGGAAGGAAGAGACATGCTAAGAACTAATGACGGTGTTTTCTCTTATGTCTCCTTTCTCAGGTGCATCAAGGCTGCAGTAAACTGAGAACTAGCCCATCAAGAGGGAATGGAGATCGTCAGTTCCTGCAGTGGGCATTTCTTACTTACTGTCACTGGCCAAGCAAGAAGCTAGAAAAGACTCTCAAGTGTCACTGCTAGGGGTGCCAAAGAATAGCTTTCCATTTGAAAGTGTATTTACAATGTAAGTCTATTGAAAAGCCTTGTGGCAGTGAAATCTAAATGTTTCATTAATGAAAGAACAGCAGATGAATAATCACAATAAAAGTGTCTGTTACCATGGGACATGGAAATAGAAACACAATGGGCACTTAATGAGTGGCGATTAGTCTGGCTCCACAGACTATTTGGGAAATGGAGAAAAAGAATGGATTGTGTCAAAAGCCAAAGTCAAAAGACACATTTGGTAGGCTTAGGTCAAAGAAATTAAGGATGCCTATACCAAAATGAGATGCTGTCTCTGTGGATCTATGGTTGAAGTGAAACTTTTAAATACAGGTCATGTCTATGAGCCTGTAATTACAGGGTGTCAGGCATTACAGGGGTGTGGAGGGGCTGAACTCAGACTATACATACCTCCCACATGCTGTTTTCTGACTCTGTGCAATTGTTCAATCCTATTGTTTTCTTAATACATTCTTCAAACCCTGTCCAGATATTCCCAACTCAGAATTCACTATGACACTCACTGCCTGAGGGGGACTCAGCAGCTGATGCAGAGTTAACTTGTCCCACGCTTATTCTCATACACCAGTGTGGTTGGCTGTCTGCTCCAGAAATCACTTCTCTGTGTGAAGCAGGACCTCCCAGCAGACAAGGAAGAAGCAAAGATGGATGTGAAACTGCCAAGTCACACCTGGACCACACATGCTGACACAACTGGAGAAATGCAAGCTATGACCATGAATATGGAAAAAGAGACAAATACTGAAGCAAATGCACCTCTTTGGCAAAGCAGGTGATCATCAGCAGAGCAGGTACAGTCAGGGGACCACAGTCCCAAAAGCTCTAAGGAACTTTCCTGGGCATAGTGGACACAGTTTAGGGGCTGGACTGCCTTCGTCATTTTGGCTAGTCAGCCCTGCGTCAGCCATGAATCATCTGCTGAGCTGCTGTGACAATGGCTTCGGAAGAAAAGTCATGGACATGCAAGGCCTCATTTTAGGGCATAGGGGGCTCCATTGTGGAGATAAGCAAACTACGGGACCGGAGTGAAAACAAATGGAAAGAGGTAGAACAGATAGTACCATAATTTAATAAAAAATGACTGTGGATTCTTATGGGATTGTAATTAAAGATAGCAGACAAATGAAGTCTTCAAGAGCGCTTCATACCTGAAGTGCTATGTAAAAATTACATTGAAAAGAGCCTAGGGAGACCATTTGTCTAAGAAAAGAGACAGAGACATTTTATCCAACTACAAAGGAAAGTGACACTGAAAAAGATGTTAAATTTTTTCCATGTACGCCAAATACAAAGTCAGTTCAAGTGAAACTATCCATGTTAGCAGCACAGAGAAATTCGTCTTTTACAGCAATAGATTTGTTGAAGCTGCTGAGGAATCACCCCTTTTCCCCCCAATGTACTTTATATTATATTTCTCATGACATTTGTCTAAGATTAGTAGAAAAAGAAGATATCCAGAACAAATCTTTCAGTAGACACAGTGGTGATATAATGATGTATGACAGTGGGCCACACTTTATTGGGAACGACTGAGTATTTTTTTAATGGAACACAACTAATTATCACTTCTGTGGGAAACAAAGTCTTACCAGCAAAACCACAACTGAAGTACACACCAGAAGCTGATCGATACAATACTATTACATTTTATATAGCACTGATCCAAGCATGGACTATCCCCTATCCTGAGCTAGAAACTGGCAATATTTGCTTGATGAGAAAACCAAGTTTAGGAAAAGCAAACACAGATATTTATATATTTTAGAACTTGTAAAAAAGGCAAGAAAAGATAAAAGATAAGGAGACTCAGCCTGAAACATTTTGTTTAACCCCTAATAGAATACTTCATTTCAGAGTATTTAATCCCTTTGTTTGTGTTTCTTTTCCAGTTCTTGGATTAAAAAAAAAAAGTTTTGATGAAAAGAATAAACAAAGTTGTGTTTGAAACATGAAACCAAGAAGTTCTTCATCTTGTCTTCTCGAGGATGTCAGAATGTCAGAAAGGAAACTTTCATCAAGAACAAAAGTATTTCTTAATTAATTTACCTGATCTAAATTCATCAAACTTTTCATCTCTTTAAACACCATCTTCAGAACAAGTGTCCTGTATGTAAAGAAAAAACTTTCACTTCAGTTAACCCATTCTGACATTTTGCCCAATAGAAAACTGATACACAGCATTTACTCTCTATAAAAAAACTTCTGTCAGAGAAAATGTAGATACAGATAAAAAAAGAAGAGACAAGACAATGAAGTTGAGAGAACACCCTCTGAAGTCGTGAGAGGCATATGCAGGAGGGAACAAAGGATGCAGACAGCACGAGCAGCCTGAGAGTCACCTGAGGTGTGAATCCCCCTATACTAGGTGACTTTCAGGTAAAACCTCTCTTCTCAGCACCAGGGAATGGACACACGCAGGCACAGCAGCAGTTGTGTTGCCTACAGAGGTACCAGGCTGTGGGTTTCTATTTGTGCTGTGTTTGACTGGGTAGGTATGGGTCAAATGTCATTTTAGAGGGATCTGGCTAATGACGGTTTTATCTAGGGACAGGTGGTGAGGGAAGCTGGTATCTGGAGCTCAGTGAATTACTTCTGTGGTTTCCTTATCTCCATGTAATATATGGACAAGTCACACCAGTCCTCAGCCCTTCCTTGAAGGAAGCAGATGGCAGCGTGGCAACTCTGGCACTAGTTCTGCAAATCCAAGGGAAATTCTGGGATTCAAAAGGACATGCAAGGTGCACTCCTCCTCCTGGACTCAGGTGGATCTCCACAGGCTCAAGATCTGGTGTTTCATATTACATATGAGGGCTATTTTCATCTTCCTCAGGAAGTCTTTATTCTCTGCGTGCTGGTTGCAAACTCATTTGTGTAAGCTGATCTCTGAGCTCTCAGTGCCAGCAATGATTAATCACATCCCACTCTAAAAGGAACCATCTGATGCTGGATGATTTGGATGATAAGAATATGGCACACATTAGTCATGGAAAAGCTGACATGCATAGAGCAACAGCAATGAGATTACCTTGATATCTGCACTTCTTAGCATATGTGGACAAGGAGAACTCTTAATACCTAAAAACCAGAGACTTAATTATTTTTGTTTCTGCTAATAAGTGTCCTGCCCTTTGCTATATGAGAACACAACACTCTGCAGCAGACACATACCATAAAAGCATAAGAAAGCTGCTGTAAAAGAGTGTATAGATCATTGCCCCAAATCACAAGGTTCTGCCTTTCAAACAATTTTGGTTTCATTATTAAAGATAACAGTATTCTTGGTTGTTTTCAAACAAAACCTGTACTCTATGCCCTTGGAATACACATACAAAAAGGGTGATAGTTTTTAATTAAATCAGTTTTTAGATGAGACGTAAAAGTCTTAATCTAGAAAAGTGCTCCACAGCATGCTCAGAGTGAAGTGTGAGTAGTCACAGCAAAACCTATTGGCAGGCTCAATTAGTATCAGGTTAATGAGCCTGTCTGTGCCAAGGCAGGGCCTGGAGCATAAGATAAGCAGGACCCTTCACTGGGCAGCAGGATCCAGCCTGGGTTTCTCACCTCACATCAGCCCAAAGCAAGAAGAACAGTGTCACTGGGACATCAGCCTAAGACAGAGATAGAGTCCCCTGCCTTTGTACCACATCTAGAGAGGTTCACTTCCCTACCCAAAGCCAAAGTAAGCCACAGAACAAGTCCATCAGTGGCCCCCTGTAGCATGAGTTCAGAATGTGAGCTTGGATCTGGAGAGCCATATAGACACCTACAGCTGTCCTACGGAGGGAACACATGTGTAGTAAGTCCCTCTCAGCACAAATTAGGACATGTTCCCTTCTTCCATAGGCAGGGATCCATTCTGCTATGCACTCACTATTCGTGAGCCATTAGCCATCTGTCTAAACCTCTGAATCCATCTTTTTCTGTGCCATGGTTCTCTGTGGGTATGTAACACATCAATACCATTTCCAACATCACCGAGCTGCTGGAGGTTAAATTAACACTGTTATGCTTGGAGACCCAGCAATATGGGTAAGACATTAAAGAGTGTATTTTTATACTTTCCTGTATGTTTTTCACTTCAGTCCGCAGCACACTGCTTTGCATGCTTTCTGTTTGAAAACCATGTGCCTTTTGGAAAGCTGAAGGCATCTGCAGGAGGTGACAAGATCACTGCTGACCATTCGACATTCAACTTCTGACACCACATTTGTCCTCTCTTGTCTGCATTCAAAATACCAGTCTCCCCTGTGCACATCAAAAGTCAAACACAGCCCCTGTTTCTAGAGATAAGGGTCTCATCCCTTGCTTCAGTTGAAATGTAGAACATGGCAAGCTATAGCAAGACCAAGTCATGCAGAGATACCATGTAGGAGGTGCCTGTGCTGGCCTGGGTCAGATGAATGCTTACAGGGCAGCTGCAGGAGGGTCGCTCTCCAGCTGTAAGACAGTAGAACAGCCGCTATTAGATGTGCGGCTACTTTTTGCTTGCAGCTAAACACTCAGGGCCAGATTCAGAGACACGAAGAGCCTATAGAGCCACCAAAGGCAAGAAATGAGAGTTAAGACATCAGAGTCTGGCCTCAGCTGTAAGGAGAGCAGATTAATTATCAATGAGGAAATAACATCCTGCAAAATTCCCTAAACCAAGTGCATAATATCCAAGTCATTATCTGTAAGATAAAGTGGGTCTCTTTGTGTCAACTGTTGCTTAGAGAACCAAAGGGCTGACCTTCAGGCCAACTGAGGTAGGCAGCAAAAAGCTGGTTCAGGAGTTCAGGACAACAGCTCTAAAGGAGCAAAGTGAAGGTGAGGTGAGTGACAGGTATGTGGGAATAAGTGATGCAACTGATTTGAGAAAATCCTCTCAAACTACAGGAAGACACACGTACACCCGCACCCCAAGCCCTTGTACAAGGTGGCCTGAACGTGTATCCTTTTGCCTGCTGTCAGGGGTGCTCTCCAAGTGCCAGCAGGGCCTGAACAAAATAGGATTTTCTGAGAAACCTTAGAGATAGAAGGGAAGTGCTCCCACCATGGTAATGCTACTGGGGAGAACAGAGCTCTTTCTCATTTCAAAGAAACTTTATCAACTCAGCACAAGCACTTTCATTATCGTTTTTCCTAAAGATTCCAATGCATATTGCCCTTCCCTTTTTCCTGGGTGATGGAAAGGGGACATTTCCCAGACCTATGCATCAGTCCTGATAACAACACTTTGAAATTCATGAACAAGCCATTAAAGCCATAAAATTTGCTCTTCCACCTTTTAAGAATATTTTAAGATGTAAATACTCCGGATAGCCAAAGGTGACAGAGACCAGGAACCAGCAGGAGTTCTGTAAAATTCAACATGTTCTGCATTTGTAAAAGTTACCTTAAAAACACAAGGGAAAGGAGCCCATCAGAGACCTTGATGCAGATACTCCCTGTACAGGGGTCTCAAAGAAAACTGATCAAGTCTTACTTGGCGGGTACCTGAACTGCAGACTCTAGCATATTAAAAGAATCTTGAATTAAACACTGACAGAGCACTTTCTTTTAATTTATTTTCAGAGTAATCGATTTTGAAAATCTGACCAATAATATTGTGAGCACTTTTTCACTAGCATTTCCTTTTTAAATTGAGGTATCTTGCATAAATTATTATAGAAAAATGCAGTTAGTGAATGAATGAGTGAAAAGCATTAGCAAAAAATGTTGGCAAAATTTTTACTTACTTTTTCATTAGAAGAAAAGATGGCAATGTTTTCCATTAAAATGTGTTGAAGTACATATTCTCTCCCTCTTTTTTACCATGCTCAGTATCCAGCAACAAATTAATTTAACATTTCATATGACATGCCTGAAATAGGCATTAGATTCTTGAAGATCTCAGTAGGAATCAGCTCACTCTGCCAATTGTCAGTATTTAATGTTTTTCTAATTACCCAGATCCAGAATTTATGTAATTAATTGAGAATATTCGTTTTCTCAGTCCCTCAAAGTTATCAAAACCTGGAAACCTTGCAGCTGAAACAGTATGAAAGCAGAAGGCAACAGCAAACAACATGAAATCTAGCAATGCTAAAAACCTCATGAGTTTTGGGTGTACCTCCTTATTTCTTAATGCCTGTCTGGGAATGCCTTCCCTGGGAACACAGCCGTACCGTGCTAGCCAATATAAAAATCTTTTCTTCCAAGTATAGGTATACTTTAGTTTCACCTGTGGCAGAAAGCTGAATGAAAGCTGGCTTTGCTTGAGCCAGGCAGCTTGTTAAGCAGGGGTAGGTCAGGACCAATGCACAAGCAGATGATGAGCAATGCCTGCACACAGGACCCTGCTCCAGCCCAAAAGCCAGACGATGCACAAACTTTGTCCTTTCCACATCAGTTCTCCTGCAGCTAACCATTTAAAAAAGCATTAAATTGATTTTTTGTCCTCTGAACTATCCAAGAACACCAGGTTAGGGGATTATCTTGGTCATGAGTGTGTTTCTTATGTCTCACTATACACACACACAGAGCACAAATACCTAAATAGCCTCCTTCATAACAAGGGTGTCACATTTCAAAGACAAGTGAGGGCCAGATGATTTTTTTTTAATTCAGTTCCCCACTGTGCACCTCTCACAGGTGCTTATATGAATTAAGCCCCTAATCTTCTGAGCTTTGCCTACCATATGTTATTAGAGCAATTGGTTTTGCAAGGATATCTTTGATTCAATGCAATAACCAGTGGTCAGAATGATTCGTTTAGGATTCTAACTGACTGAGGTGGGCTGTTCCTTCATCATACCTCTTTAACACAAATCCTTTAAAACCTGTAAGTAGGAGGTATTGACCATTCTCCAGCAAACTTCCTTCTCCAAAGCCATCCAGCAAGCAGGGGAAGAAAATCAAGTCACACAAGCTATGAAAATTAAACAAAAAACTAAGGTGAAAAAGCAGCATAAGATGCTCCCTGGGGGGATGCACAAAGCTGACCACCACTGACCACCCCTGGGTCCACTCTTGCCATCTCCCATCACACCCCTCACACGTGTCTGCACACCAGGAGCATGGCCAGACCGATGTTGAGAGCACACTCATGCCCTGGGCTGGGGACAGGCACCTTAGTTAACAAAAAGCATTGCGTGACCATGAATAAAAAGGTTTTAGTGAACAAAGATTTGCGATGCTGCTCTTTGTTCCACAAAGTTTATAGTTCCTCACCTCTGGGCCCGTTTAATGCTATAATTACTCTCTTAAATTTCTCTTTATTTAACGTCACCCAGCCTGTCTTCTTTTGTTACCATTTATTTAACTAAAACAGGCAGGGGCTGATACTGAAGGCAGGCATGGAGCCAGCATGTTAAAACCTGCTTTTAATTTAAGGTTCTGGGGCTAGTTTCCTAGCCATTACTGCATTTCAGAGAAAATGAGTTTTCTTTCTCTGTCAAATGAAGGCTGATCTAGATCTAATTAGGGTCAGTTTCACCTAAAGATGAGTCATTTACATTCTGAACATATAACTTCCAAATTATCATTTTGGTTTAACATCAGACATGAGCAAACCCATGGATATCTTTCGTAGATGGCACTGAAGATAAAAATCAATGGATTTTCTTCTGCAAATACTTTTCCCAGCAAAAAAGATGGCAGCTGGATGAGGAGAAAAGGATACAGTTCAAGATAAGGACAAATAAGATTAAGGGTAATTGCAGAATGCAGTTTTCTGAACTGCAGAAAAAGTGGTGCTTTGAGACTTCCTGGGGAAAAAAAAAATGTTCAAGCGTTTAAAGGTCTTTGCTTTTTGTTTTTTTTCACCAAAAAAATCTGGTTATGTGAGCCCACTGATCTTTTAGCGCATAATATGGGTGGTGGCTATTGGCATACAAGAATGACAAAAGAAACAAAGCAGATTGTAATGGAAGCAACTGAAAAAACCCCACCAAAAAAAACAACAGTAAAAAAGATTAATTAATACAATACTGCAATTATTCAGCAGTATTGGCAAATTCTAAACCCAGCTAGGAGAAAAACATCTTCTTAAACGTGCCAAAATCTCATCCTCTCAGAGGTATGTCGTGTAGCAAAACTAAAAGAACTAAACTCAGCAATGAGGCATCTTGTAGCCTTACTTTGCCAGGAAAGCCTTGAAAACATGAATTTCTGTCAGCACTCTCATTTATACTCTGCACCAATCTTTGGCCTCTGTTTGCTCCTACTTCCACTGTACATTTCACTGGATGACAAAGAATTAGCACTGGAGACATATATCTCCTGTCTTCTTCTCTGTCTTCTGGCCCATTACCAGGACAACACCAAGGCATGCGGCTGAGGCTAATGGAGATGGCTGAAACATAAGCACTTCACTGTTAGGAAATAATATGGTCACTGAAACACACGATGGAAATTAAATCTCATGCATCTTCTTGTAAAATCCAGTAATACGTAGCATAACCTTGTTATTTTGTGTTTTAAATAACTTGGTCAGCAGAGCAACTGTTGTTTTGTCAGGGCTGGCTTTCTCAGAGGAGGTGTTATCAGTAAGTAAATGCTCATCAGAAGTTCAAATGACACCAACTCTGCTGTTCAGTGGGATTAAGCAAAGCAGACTTCTGCTATCAGCAAGGGGAAGCCAAGTTATTTAGGGCAGCCTATAAATCAGTCAAACACCAGCAGTATCTGGAATTGGTGGGACTCCGAAGATTTAGCAGATCCTTCCCCTACTTGTGTTCCCACTGTAGAACAGGAGCTCTGGTATCTTTGCATGAGTCTGCCAGGTTAAGAACATCTTTCATATGTGAGCTCTTAGGGCTGAGATAAATTTTTATTTTAACTTTAAAAAAGGACTCATAATCATTACCACTTGTTCTGGTGGGGATTCAAAGGAGCAGAAAGAATTGCAAAACTCTGAGATGCAATGGAGCTGTTTGTTGCTTTACAAACTAGTCCAGGGTTATATTTCCTGCATAATTTTGAATCATTGCATTTTCCCCAGGGTCTGATGCTTTTTATTCATTTTAGAACCCAGCAAAATCAGTATTTTTGTATTTGGATTATCTTTCTAATCTAAGAAAGCTTTGAGATCCATCACTTGCCACACACACACACTGCCCAGCAAAGCATCAATGCTGTACACAACTTCTGTCAAAGGCACAGAAGTGAAACTGTCGGTGTGCCTACACACGGGTCAGGATCAGGGCCCTGAGGAGTAAACCCATCAAGCCAAAATTGCTTAGCCCAAGAACACATAGTTTTCAGCTCCTCTGTTTGAAACTCTACCACACTGTAATAGGAAACCAGGGGAAACAGCTATTTTGATCAAAATTTAAAGTGTTTAGTTCCATATCTGAAAGCTGAAGATGGATATTTCCACCTCCTACAGCCATAAGGCAGTAGGGGAAGTGAGCTCATGTAAGTGCCTAGGTGGCTCGGAAAGCAGCAGTGTGGTTTCCCAGGGCAAAGGAAGGGATGCACAGTAGTCTAATTGAAGCCTTCTGAGAATGAATGGCTGTGGAAATTCAGTTATAGTTTTCAGCAGGATGGTTATCTTACTTTAATCAACTGCAAGCAATCGCTGTCTAAACTAGCCTCTCTTAACTTTGCATGCAGTTTCCATTCACAACAACCAAACTCCTGCTTGGAGCCTCAGACAATTTGAGTCAACTATACTTCAGTAACATTAATTTCAACATTATGTCACAATTTACCCAAGAACAAAAAGTTCACCCCATGCCAAACTCATCCCTGGCTCACCACTGAACTCTGTGAAGTTATTCCGGCCGTCATCTTGGTGCAGAAGTATTTTAAGTTTCCAGCCTGATCCTATTTAGTGCTATGTCTGATACTCTGTATCACATATCTTGAGCACTTCTCTCTTTGATCTCATGAGCTGTTTATTTTATATCTGCCTTGTTATTGTGGTTCTTATTTACAAGCTGCAGCCTGGCACTGTAGTAATTGCGTGTACACACGCCCAAGCACGCACAGATAGACAGACCAGGTTATTCCTGGACTTGATCAACTTTTACTTCTAAGAACTTTTTCATCTTTTTCCATGAGTGTTGTCTACCTCAAGCAAGAACTGCAGTTTACAGAAACATTGCTAAGAAAGCACAGATGGGGCCTAAATACTGCGTCTTCAGCTAAGGCATGTCTGTCTAGAAATACATAGAGTTAGGCAGTGTGGGTGTGCAAATAGCTTGTCTACACAGCCTATATGGCATGTTGAGAGATTTTGTCAAACAGAGAAGGTACAATAAACCTCTTTCAGACAAAAAAGACAAAAAAAAAAAAAAAGACAAAAGCCTGAGACTAAAACATTAGCAAGACGCAAAAAGTAAAAGCACTTAAAATCTCATCAACACATACAAAAGAAGATTTCTAGGGCAAACAGTCCTTTTAACTGATGGCTTCATAATTGCGAACAGTGACAAAAGTCTGTAATTAGATTGTGCCTTTCATCTGAGAGATTCATCAGCTCTCAGCAATTACTTGCTCTTAACTTGACACAAGTTCTCCTCAAAAATGTGCAGCTGCTGCATTTGAAGGAGAGGAGATAGGGAAGTGTGCGTCTAGGAACAGCACATGCCTGAACTGAAGTTGCTCAGACTTTCAAGGAAAGCTCACGAGGGCCTAAATGTCTGCCCTAAGCTGAACTGAAACATCCACAATCCAAACCTGTTCACTGCTTACTCATTTGTGTTGCTACAAATGCCCATACTTCCAGGCACCTTCTAACTCCCACTCACTTGCTTAAAACCAGAGTGTTAAGACAGACGAGGAAAGGGCTGTTACAGGAGTAAGGAGTTTAATTGTAATTCAAATAGGCCTGGATATCAGAACAGCTTTTGATCTAGAGGCAAATGTAAGCAAGTTGCTTCACCTGACTAAGTGCATTTCAGACACGCAGCTGCATGAATGGATAGGAAAGTGCCTTCTCTTCAAAGGATATTAGTGGCGCAATGTGCGTGACGAGAACCCAGCAAACTTCACGTGCAAGGAGGTGCAGCCAGTTAAACTATCACTCAGGCATTTCCTGCATGCCCCGTCTTTATGAGGCTCTTCAAAGATTCCTCGCAGGCATCTTTCTCACACTCACTGCTTTCAGTAATGCTGTCTTGTGCATGGAAGCCATTAGCATGAGGGGCAATGGAGTCTAGTATATTACTCGGGGGAGCCAGGGCCTCTCAGTGTGCATCCCTGGGCAGCCACTGATTCACCCAGAGATGTTAAGCAAATGCCTTCACCTCCCCATTTTGGATAAAGACTATCTTTGTCAGAGAGCTGTCAGCTAATGTGAACACAGGGCTTTGAAGATGAGTCATGCTAAATAGGCATTGATTTATAGTCAGCTCCCCATCAGCTGGGAGAATACAGGGCTGGGATCTACCTGGTACTGTAAAACTCCCGAAGCATGATGCATAGATACCTGAACAACTTGACAAACATTCACCTTTGGTCCAGCCAGGCTGGCTCTTGCAGAAACCCTTCGCTCCTATGCACCTGGTTGTTGCAGGCGAACTCACTGGGAGTCAAGCTCAAGCTGCCTCTGCAGGCAGGCGCTGTTTTGTGCTGGAATGGTAGGATTTACGGCACCCAGGAGCATGAAACATTCAGCACGACGGTTCCAGGTGCTGCCTCCACCCACTGCCCTCTCTCCCACCCTGCAGGGCTGGTGCCAGCAGCTCTGGCTTGATTGACTTGGGTTGATTTGGCATTTAGGTATCCTTGCATTGTACTCCAGATCCCATAAAATGCAGCGCAGTGATACCAAACTGGTCTGGCAGGTAACAATCTCCTGTCCACCAGCTTTTATTAGCGCTACTACAGGCCACATTGAAGTGATGCAGCTTCCAGATTGCATGGCATCTGAGAGCTGCTTGTTCCTCTCTTGTTTTATACTGCATATATTGGACTGGACTGTGAATGAGAAATAGTGCTGTGTATAGATCCCCAAGCCATATAGATGTGGAGTCAAGAGAAAAATGGAGGAGGCAAACTAAACTCACACTGTCTACCTCTTCTAAGCACGAGACTCATTTATCAAGTGCAGGGGCACAGGAACAGACAAAGCAGCTTGTCAGAAAATGTATGGCTTCTTTAACAGTACCCAGCCCAAGCAAACATGCCTTGCTGAGGACCTAAATGAGGCAATAAGGGTTATGCCTATAGATCACTTCACAGTGCCAGGGAGATTGAGTGCATGCCTCTACCCTGTGGCTGCCTTCAAAATGTTCCTTTTGCTGCTGTTTGTCACACCACCCCCAAATACCCACACAATAATGTCTTGTGCGTGAGTAGCTATGGGGCAGTTGTTTGCAAATGTAAGATATGATACATGGACTTGCCTCACTGCTCAGTTTTCGGAGGCAAGAAATATTTTTCACCGAGCTGACATGTTCAGGCTGACCTATTTATGGGAATGTGCTTCCACAGCTCATCCTTGTGTCAGAAACATGTACAAGTCTCACAATGGTAAAGTGATTAATCAGCATCATGGGCCAGACCTGACCCTCCCTATACAGCCTTCTTTGGCCTTGTGAAGAACTGGGGGGAAGGGGTCACACATATTGTTAGATCCAGGGTCTTAATGCTTCAGGCTTGACAGGCTGTGTACGTGTGTGCATGGGTTTGGCTTCATCCAGGCTTAGTCCTGAAAGAGCTAAGAAACCTTAACTTACTGTTACAGGCATCAGAAGCTACGATCACTTAACACATTGCCTGTTTTGCAGCCCTGTGTGCCCCTAATTTAGAACTTGTGATATCTAAAAAAAAATAAATGCTTAATCCCAGTTCAGGGAAACAGAGATAGGCACTGTTGGAAAAGGCTGATGGAAACAAAGAAACGTCCACGGGTGTCATATGATGACAGATGCCTTAAAACTCACCATATACTTTGTGGATCTGTGCCCAGTAGAGTGAGGGGCAAGACCCTTACCTGGCCTATGGGAAAAACTTGGCCTTGCAGATTAACCCACAAAAATTCACAACCAAGGTTTGTAAATGGTGAAAATGCTGAACAAAGGGATGTAATAAATTCCATGTTGCCCTGCAGGAATTCAGTACTTGTCTCAGGGCTGCATGGGAAGAACCACTACCCACTACAGTTGGGGTAGCAAGGTTTTTCACGAACTGGAGTGGAAGGAATTCTCCTCTCTCCCAAGATAACCTAATAGCGATGCTTCAGAGCAAATGTTACAGGGCTCTTCCAGCATCCTTCTCCTGAAGGTGGGCATGACACGGCCAAAGACACAGGAGACCCTGTATGGTGGAGGACAAGCAAGAGGTCTGATTCTGTACTCTGTCAGAGCATCATGATACCTGGACTCTTGCTTCTCTATTCCTGGTGCTGTTCATGTGATGAAATGAAAAGCCAAGAGACCTGGAGATAAAATTTAGGAGTTCACTGGATCATGCACTTCAATTCAAACACCTGAATTCTGCTTGCTTCTTGCTTCAGGCTACTTAACGTCATCTCTGTGGGCCCCCCTTCAGCTGTGGCTTCTTACTGACTTTCTATTAATCAGCCCTGTGTGGTTTCATACACTCCTGCCCCAAAAGACTGATGATCTTGCCCATGCATTTGCTTATATCAGGATCTGAGAAGAAGTAGTAAATATACCCAAGTCAATTTAAGACTGCGGGATCTTGACTTCTAAAGAAGTTTGCCTGCTGCTAGCCGAGCCTCCAAGATGTTCATTAGTAAGGTATGACGATGACTCAGGTAAACCCAAATGTTCTAATTACTAGTTATATCTGCTCATGTTTCTATGCTGTAGCTTTCCAAGTTGCCTGACTGGACAGGTACTAGCTTACACCAGCTTCCTTTGAAGCTTGAATTTGCAGCCTGGATGCATAGCCTAATCCAGAACCACAACTGGATCTACAAGGCTGGGAAAAGACTGCAGAAATTGAGGTACTTTGCTTTCCTCCCACACTATCCTGCAGGGCTCAGGGCTACAGTTTAGCGCTGGCAAGTGTGAATTTGGTTGGTCCAAAGAGCCCGAGTGATGAAAGCTCTGGGTGGGAATCTGCATCTCTGGTTTGGTTGGAGTGTGCTAAGAAGGGAGATTTTTAATGCTGACTTTATCAAGCATTGAATAACCATTTCTAATCCTGTCTTCCAACCTCTTCTTCCAAGCATAGGAAACTCTTCCCTCACGCCCCCTGGCTCACCATCCCTCCACAGCTGGTATTCACCAGCAGGAGTAGAGGAGACATGGAGCAAAATCTACATGTTTTTATGGCCAGCTGCAGCCAGAAGGCCTCTTCATTCTGCCATCTCTGCTGCTCAGATGTGCGGCTGGGCATCTCCGGTGCAGGACTGGCAAATAGGCTTTTTTCCCCACGACAAGCTGTGCTTTCCTGTAATGCGGAAAGCTCCAGGATTTTACAGATTTATCTGTTGATGAGTCTGATGTGACTGGGAGATGGGCATGGAACTATTTAACTTTTTTCATTATGTTTTTATTGAAAAATCAAGATTAATTCAATGAATCTCGTGCACCATTCATCTTATTTTGAGACTTTAACTCCAGTAACTTTTGCGTTTTTGCTGTAACAACAGCTCACTGATGATGTTTTCCCATGATGTTATAATGAGGAGCCAAAACGTGGCTCTTTCAAAACCCATTGCCGCATCTTTCTTTTTCTAGTGTGGAGCAGCATTTTTGAAACTCAACTAAATAGTCACTTACACCTGATGCTCCCATAAAGAAACTTAATTAAACTAAAGCCAAGAGCACATTTAGGAAGGTCTCACACTCCCTTGTCAACAGCTGATTTATTGAATAAATGTTGAAAGCCAATATCTAGGAAACAGTAATGTCAACTGCAAAATCCCATGGGCTGAAATAAATGCATTGGGGATTGAAGACCCATTACACTCATCTGACAGACTTTCAGTAACTGCAGTCAGGTTTGCATCAGATCCCTGCTTTAGCTTGTCTTCATGTCTCAACGTGCAACACATGAAAGCCTTCTGAAGGATCCATACATTCCACAACACAGACCTGAGTCTGGATGCAACAAAAGCTGCAATAAGAACCTTATGTTGTCTCTTGTGTAATGCTCAGCTTTAAACATTACACCAAGGGAAGAGCTTGTGTCTCCATTCTGTGGGAAGCAGGGATTAAAGTGGTCATGAATAGAACTGTTTTCAAGACTTCTGTTAGGCAAAGAGTTTGAGGATATGGAACTAATAAAGCTGATCAGTGAAATGCCATTTTAAGTGTTGGCCCATGACTATACAGGAAATTCAGGTATAAGGTGCAGATAAGGCTTTTTGGCAGGGCTGCAAGATGCTCCTTTACCTCTTCTGTAAAGCAAATGTATTATTAACACCACTTCTAAAAGAGGAGAAGAAGGAGGAGAAGGTGAAAGAAGAAGGAGGAACCACCAAAGAGCCAATGTTTTAAGCTAGCCAGAGACATGTATTTCCCATGCAGCACAGGAGCTGTTATATTCTGGCATCCTCTCCTAATATTGGCCAGGAGTGATCTGGTAAAGCTGGGAAGACAGATTTCCACATCTCATTGCAAGAGACATGAAACAAAACCCCCAGGCAGATTTCCACTGGCAAGCAAGCAGGATGCAGCACAGAAATAAATAAAAAAATCACTATGAAATCACGCTGGGAAGAATTTCATGGCTTAGCATGCTGACATCTCTGTTTAGAGGAGCCAATGCTTGTCAAGAAAAAAAACAAGGGAAAGAAGAAACTCCTTACCTAGCCTGCTATTAGGAGCTAGTTATCATGGTAGGAAGGTCCAACAAGGATGGAACAAGCCAAGTAATGTTCCTAAAACCTTAAGCAATAAAGCTCACCCTCTTGAACAGCATTTGCACCTGGACACCAGTTCCAGAAAACCCCTCAGTGTGGATTGGATCTATCAACCGCAAAACTTCAAGAGCCCAAGATCCAGGCTTGAAATCTCTTCCCCCAAGTTGGGAGTAGTTTGATTGAAAATTCTGGTGTTGGCTGTCTCTACCTAAACCAAAGAAACACCTACTATGTGCTGAGATATGCACCTTGCTGTGATCTCAGCCCTATGGTTAAGCACACAGTATGAAAATGCTTCTTCCAGTGAGACACTCTCTAGATGGCACCCTGCCTACTTGTATAGGATGTTAGAGCTGAGGATGATAGAGCTAGGAACGTTCCATGGTGCTAATCCCATGTAATGTTATTTAAAAGCTAGGTTATAGGTTTATAAACAATTCGGTAACTTTGACTTTTCAGACCTGTTGTCTTTCAATAGCAGGATCCTTATAAAGGCCTGTTAAATTTTGATGTTGTTTCATAAGAAAGAAAGAAGAAATATCAAAAGGGTTGCAGCAAAGGCTTAGGAGGGATCTTATCCATGTGTGCAAATACTGACAGGGATAGTACAGAACTTTTCTCAGCAGAGCCCAGTGACAGGTCAAGAGGCAACGGGCACAAATAAAAACACAGGAAATTCCATTTACACGTAAGAGAAAACTTTTTTACTGTGAAAATGGTCAAACACTGGAACAAGTTTCCCTGCAGGGAAACTGGAGCAGGGAAGCTGCAGAGTCTCCATTCTTGAAGATACACAAAACCCAATTGGACACAATACTAGAAAACATGCTGTAGCAGACCAGGATGTGAGCAGGTGGTTGCACTAGACAGCTCCAAAGGTGCCTTATAACCTCAGATGTTCTCTGATTATGTTATTTTCTGATGTGCGAGATACTGACCTCTCCAGACCTGTTGGTGAGCTGTATTTACTGTGCAGCCCAACCAGCAACCCACAGGTTTGTCCTTCTCATTGTAAAGTCTGACCAAGTGAGACTACTGGGGGAAGCCATGTATGGCTTTCAAAGAGGCCATACCCTGGCTTCCACCCCTTAGCAGAGGAGCACAAGCCCCCAGAAGACTGGCCTGTTGTATTGGCATGCTGGCAGGGGTTTCCAGCTTTGCACCTTGGGCAGTTTGAGCACCAGTTTTGAAGAGGAAATGGGCAGAGCAGAGCTCACCCGCCTCCCCAGGCACAGCCCTGCCTTGCCCTGCAACCCTTTCCCCAGGAGGGCAGCTGGGACTGGGCAGCCGAGGCAGCTGGAAGCAGATGCTGCCCATGATCTGGGAGAAACACCATCCAGGAGTGCCATCTGCTGGGTCCTGGGCAGGTGGATGTGCCCGTGCAAGGAGGAAAGCAAGTTTCTCCTCTCCCCCCAGTCTGTGTGGGCATGCTTTTCTGCTGAAGGCTGTGAGGAAGGCTGTGTCAAGGTAGAGCTGGCTGGTTTTACACAACCTGTCTGTCACAGGAATGAGAAATAGCAAGAGAATTAGTCTGAGGAAAACATGCGTTTTAAATGGGAGCTTGCCTTCACCATCTGAGCCTGAACCTGTATCCTGCTGTACTCTACAGTATTTTAAAACGCCAGGGAGTGCAGGACTTCAGTGATAGAGAATGAAAGATCTGGAGAGGTCCCTATGCCACTCTATGAAGCCGTATAAAACAGTTCCTACATTAACCAGGTGGTGTTCACGCACTGAGGTCCCAGGCAGACTTTCTGCTGCTCCGTGAAGCAGTGATGTCCCAATGAAGCTTTGTAGATCATTTGCTCTGGCAACTGAAAACAACATCACAGGAACACAAAACCATATTTTCCTGCACTGTTTCTGATGACCTAGAGTGCTTCACAGTGTGAGTCATACCTCTAAGGAGATTTAAGCAGGTTATAGGTGGGATTTAGGGAGAAATTTTCTTAATTTCCTTTTGTGAGACTCTCGCCTCTGGACACTCCACACAAAGGTAAAAAGGGTGACCAGCTGGCCATGAGAAGAGGGAAGCTGCATAAGGATGGAGGGTAGTGTTACTGTGGTGGAGATTCAATACTACTAAACTTGCAGATGTCAGGCATTGGGGAAGCACTGAACAGCAATGAAAGCTGGACAATCATTTAGACCCATCTGCAGTACTTGGTTTGGCAGGCCTATCTTGGGCACATGGTTCAACAGCTAAAAGAAGGTCTTTTACTGAGAAATGTGGCTAGTTTGTCCAGTTGGTCCCAGATTCTGTGTGTCACTCCACTGACAGGCTGGAACTTTATTGCCTGCAGTTCTTTGACAGCAGGTCCAGGCCTCACACTGCCAGCTGCTCATTTGCTTGGAGAGATTTTCCGAGAGGAAAATGAAGAAGGAAAAAGAGGATTTGTCCTGACAAACAGGGAATGGTCACAGGAAGAGTTATCATAGAATCATAGAATGGTTTGGGTTGGAAGGGATCTTCAAAGATCATCTTGTCCAAACCCCCAAAAAAACTATGCCTAAGGACACAGTATGCACATAGCCAGTGATGAGTCTCCATGCAGCTGTGGGTAGCCAGGCAGAGAGACCTGACCAAAGCCCTGCAACTTGCTACCAGCTCTTTGCCACCACCCCTGCCGATCCCCAGCAAAGGGAATGAGGAACCCCTTTCCACCATCTCAATCATGTGGAAAGCTATCCTCAGCCTGTTTCACCCCCCTGGAATGATATGAACTGGGGAATGGAATTGCTGAATCTTTCTGAGGGTAAAACCCAAAGTTTTTTGTGGTCTGTTGGAGAAGGAAAAAATGAGGTATGCTGTGCTTGTCCATCTTCATTTGTTCCCATCCTTGGGACAGTGGTACTCACACAGAAAAAACTGACTGTACGTAAAGATATTTCCAAATCAATAAATGTGTATATAATCCATTTAGAAATGATGTTTCATTAGAACATTTCAGCAAGGTATTAAAACAATGTGACTCTGGGCAAGCATAGACCAGCAGTAAATAAGCAATGTATGGATTAATAGCAAAAGTGCCAGGAACATTCTCCCATACATTACTGAAATATGTCTATTTAGTGAATATCTTGAGTACTAAACTACTGTGCAGACCTTCTTATCACCTGTGTCACCAAGATTTTTCTTCTATTGATACATCTCAATTTAAACAAAGAAGTCCATTCTTGGCTCACTGCTTTTATTATTTTATGGGAATTAGAGCTGTGAAATTGTAGTTCCAGTTTTTGATGAAATGGAATATTTTGCTCTCAAATGAATAATTTGAACTGGTTTGTGCTGATGTAATCTAGGCTGAATCTTGTGTTTATAGAAGCTTAGCGACATGAGAGCTTGTATTGGACACTGAAATAGGATATTCCTCCAGTTCTTGGTTTCAGTATCCCACCTTCAAGTCAATTAGCGGTGAGTGGGCACCAGACTGTAACAGATGAAAAAGACCTTGATATAGCAAACCTTCAGGATCTAGTTAAGCTTATGTTTGCTTTTCTGAGTGCAGAAAATGTGTAGTTTCATCAAACTGGACTACAAATATACTCTTCAAGAGAAAAAGTAAAGCACAGACAAATGAGGCGAAAGGGAACTTTATCCTTGTTTTCTGTAGGGTTTACAGGGGCACTATTTAAATACAATCCAGAAGTTTCCCGGATGGGGGGAATGTGATCAGAAGTGGCACGAAGGACAAGTGTCACCAGCAGGCTGCCCTGAGCTGGGCTGCATGAGGACAAATCTTGGCTTCTCACCCACTGTAGCAGCACAGGCACTGTGCAATCCCAACTGCACAACTGGTGAGGACAGCGAAAGTGAGGAGGACATCAGCACCACAGCCCCATGGCCACCCTCTTTCTGCTATGGGAGTCAGCAGCTGCCATTCAAGGGCTGCTGCTTCATCTACTGCAGCCCACTCATGAGAAAAGCACTGGGCACTGCATGGAGCAGGGTCTTCTGCTCTGATCCCAGGGGCTGGCAGTGCAAGATGATGCTAAGCAGAGTTAAGCATTTTCACTCCACCTATGTTCTCATTTGAATTTGTGAGTTTTACAAGGGCTGTTTTCCCTTCCTGGAAAGTACCTTATTTTGAGGATCCCCCTTCTCCTTCCCCATAGGAAAACAAGCCCATAGAATAAAAGCCTTGGCCTTGAGTAGACATACTCTTTGCTGAAGAAAGTCTTGTTGAATTTTCTTTTTCATTTTCCATTCTATTCTGAATAATGCCCATGTTCCTGGCATTACCAGACATTTTTCCCACCTCTCGTCTTTGAGGGCAGAAAGAGATTTTAGGGAAATCTCTGGAGCCAGAGTTTCAAGGGGAACACAAATATTATGCGAAGACACAGCAGGCTTGTATGAAAGTGTTTCAGCTCAAAGCCCCTGGACTTTCCCACTGTATTACAGCACACAAGCTGATTAGTAGAGCTTCTACATGATGCAGAAATAATTGCTGAACTCCTGGACCTGGCACCCACTCCTGGCCATGGTACAGTGGAAAGAATGTTAATGACAAAATGGGAACACATAAGCATGAAAATAAATTCCCTATTACAGCCATTTTCTGCAATGTGTCCCAAAGAAAGACTCCATGCTTAAAAACGTTATAAAAAGTAAAAAAAGGATTTGGAGCAGAGTTGACATCCCTGCCAGAATAGTTTAATGTGTTGTTGGAAATGCAAATAGAAAGTGTTACTTTAAAAAGTAGTGGAATTGTTTGCTGGCTTTGCACACTCTGTGTAACACAGTCCCTTTGGTGAGCATTTCCTGATAGTCATGCAACTTCCTGGCGACGTTTTTTGTTGTTGTTTTTCTCCTTTTAAATAAATCAACAGTCAGGCTACTGTCCCCGTCCTGTGGAACAAAGCTGAATGCTCTGAGCTTGTCCCTGGGCTGTTTACAAAAATGACGTCAGAGGAAATGTTCTCACGTTGGCATCAATGAAGCCACAAAGGTTCATTGAGATCAGACTGAAAAGTGAACACTGTGAAGCCTCCTCCATCTGTCCCCCTGGCACCATTAGGAAGAGCGCTTCCAAACTGCCTGCAAAGATCGAGCAGACTAATTCAAAGGAGGGCTGAATTTTCCTAATCTGACTCCACATGTTTTGTTAATACGATTCCTTAAAAGTCCCCTGAGAAGACCCAACAAGTGAGATCTCTAAACCAGGCTGCCCACCCCAGATGACATATGTTCACGTTGGCTGCATTAATACTGCCACCCAGGTAGGTTTCATGGAGGCAACTGTGAAGGAGTGGGAAGATCGCTGGAATGGCTTGAAGCACAGACCGTGCATAGACTTCGAACATAAAGCTAAGCAAGGCAAGCACTGGGCTCAGCACACAGTATTTCCAAGTTGCTCTGACTTCACCTTGAATGTGACAAACCTGCAGTTCCTACACATATCCAGATGTTTAACTTTATTCTGCAAGTTGCCCCTGTGGAAAAGCTTAGCCCTGTTGAGTTCTAATGCCAGTAAGCAACATGCAAAGCTGCACAAAGATACAAATCAGGGATGAATTCACCTTTTTCCTTCCCTCATGAATATCCTGAGTTTAACCTTCTTTTCCCCATTCAGGCATTATTCAAATCAGAAACAACCATGACTGTAAGTGAGAGTGCTGCAGGTAACAACAGTACCTGAGCTTCCCCAGCACTGCTAGCTAAGAAAGCAGCAGCATTTCCTTCATGGCTCTGAAGGCAGCCAGGGCGCTGCTACTCCCACACCATCATGGCTTTGCACCTCCTCAGTCCTGAGGCTGTGCACATATTCATCCCTGGTATCCATCTGCCTCTCCTGTGGCCACCTTCTTTTAAGATTATTTATGTCTTCCAAACAGCAGTGTGCTGATTAACAGAAGTTGTGTGCCCCTGGGAAGATGGAAGGCTTTTACAACCAAGTTAGCAGTCATGCACACAGACACTGCTGCAACTTGAATCTTTTGCCTTTCTGTTTGGTGGGTTTGTGACAGTGCTCCTCTGGTTCTTCTACAGTACCTCCATTTTTCAGGCTTGGAGTGTTTGACACAGCTCTAGAAGAGAGAAACCAGATCTCTGAAAGCATATTCTGTAAAAACTGCTTGTATGTAGAGCAACTAGAAAGCCAGTGCCACCAAGCCCCCTGGAGCACCCCCTGAGGAGATGGAACAGCTGCAGGCGTGTGGCTACAGCAAAAGAAAAAGCCTTTCCTCTGAGCCCAGAAGTCCCTGATCCTCAGGTGCTGCAGTGTCTCAGTGTACCTGGAAATATTACCAATGCTGTTGTAATTTTGCAAAGCTCATTGCAGTGCCAGGAAGGAGGTTAACATCAGGTTCCTCACCTCTGGGATCCATGAGAAACCCCCAGAAGCTGGCCCAATGCATGTGTTTTGACAGCGTACAGGCTTGAGGTTCAAAGGTTTCCTTTGAACTTCCAGCCATTACATTGAAGGACAACAGGGTAAAACAACCACACAGCCAGCGACTGGGATTTTCATTCAGTCCCAGGTACTGCGGCACAGCACACCAAGGTGAGCTTATCAGACATGCTCATCTCGCCAAAATACAGTTTCCTAGTAAAGCAGATATTTTTCTTAAAGTACATCACCTACTCAGATTTTCCTTTGAAGAAGAAAGTTTGGGACCTAAGAGCCAGGCTGGCCCAGCTCCTGCACAAATGGCTCCCGCCACACTCTCCAGGTGGCTCTGGGGTGACAGGGAGGATTTGCAAAGCCAAAACTCTGCTCAGCTTACATAATGCTTCCCACGGTATCCCTTATGCTGCATCTGAAAATCCTACCCTGGAGAAGGACTTATTGATTTGGCAGAGGATGAGAAGATGAGGCAGTATATCTACGCCCTGACTCACTGCCATGGCAGAAATCTTGCATTTCCTATGCGGCTTACTTACTACCACAGTCAATGCAGAATAGGCAGGTGGATGTTTCAGTCCCTGAAGAGGTTCCTTGACAGCTTTCAGGGTCTTTTTGACACTATGATGTAATACTGCCTTTCAGACAAACACAGTTTGCAGCATCTACAGCTCATAAATCACTGGTATGAGAATTATTAGTTAGAAGACCTTTTAAAGAACCGAAAGTCCAGGAAGATGCTTGCTATGTCTTTATTTGCAGGCAATTGTGAACAATTTTATCTTCTACAAAGCTGAATGCTTCAGCCTGGCAGAAGGTCAAAGATGGCAGAGATTTAATGTCACTGCAGATTTAATGCTATGTTCAGATTTCAGATTTTGACTTCTGCTGCCTTGTATCTTCAGTGATATTTTCTGTCAGGGAAACCAGAGGCCAGCTTTACAATCTGGAAAACCCTAAGTGTCCTGCCAAGTGTAACATGGAAGAGAAAGTAACTGGTTGCCAAAAGAAATTGGGGAGTAACAGCAGTGAATCCAGCAAGTTTCTTGAGAGACCTGCTCTCTTACTGACGAGTTCTGCAGTATACTGAACAATGAATGAAATGGAAATGTGGAAGATCCAGCATCCTTCTGCAGTGGTGCACATGAAGAAGGGCAACGTGGGTTCCTGTCACAGACTGGCTTGTGTTGGTTAGTGATGTGGGGTGCACACACAGCCTTTTATAGACTTTGTTGTTCTAGCTAAGCAAAGAGAAAGCAAATAAACTGGAAGACATCTCATGTAAGAGCAGAAATTAAAAGGGCTGTGCAGTCATCAGAACAAAGATCTCTTGTATTTTCTTTAAGACTGGGTTTTTTTCAGATGAAATAGTGCTGAGACTTTCCATGTCAAAGTGCTTGTGAAACAAGTTTGTATTCTGTGCTTCCTTTCATAAAAGTTAAGGAGGAGCGTCATGTTTTTCCTTCCTCTTTCTGTACCTCAGAAAAGAATTCCAGGGTTGGTTGTTTTATTTCCTGGGGAGAGGGGTGTTGCAGGGGAGACATCACAGCAATCTTGGAAGGAGTCCTTTTGTGTCTCTGGTGTCTATACATGGAGCGAAACAGATGCTGTCAGACTTTCCTAATTAGGACTGTGACATGGGTGAAATAAGCAATACTTCTTTCTCACAGATAGCTATAGCCCCAGTTCATTAATCAGCCATCACTCAGACAGGCTCCAGTGAGGAATGCTGATAGTATCATGGCCAGAGCGAGCAGGCTGCAGCAGGGAAAGCGACGCTGACAACACCCTGCGCCTCAGCTCCCACCACAGGAGCTACCAGCAGCAAACCCTGCCATGTCTCAGCACTTTTCTATATCCTAAAGGTGAACTGCAGACAAACTCAGATCTGCCTCAGAACCTTTAAACAAAGGGATCTTTAATGTCTCAACAGGGCAGTCAGGAGCCCTTCTAACCTATATGAAAGCTGTCATAATTAAAACCAAACAGAAACCATCTGAATTCCTTATTAAGGACATTTAGTAGAACAACTTTAACCCCTGAGCAGCCTAGAAAGCTTTTAATGTTTACAGATGTTGATAAGAGCATATATGCAAAGACTTTCTCAGTGCCAAAGAGAAAAAACATGGCTTGTTATAGCTTGCTTTCTTTGTCCATATTACATCTGAGAGAACAGGGGCAAAAAAGAAAATCAAGCAAACAAATAAACAGCAAATTGGAAATCTGTTTACTTATTTGCAAATTCGCTTTCTGTGTAATTGTCAGTCATCAGAACTGGACAAACTTCAGAAATAGTTTTCTTCATCTTTCCATTGGAGGAATAAGTTGCACAAAAACATTCTGTCACCTCTCATGTACTATTAACAGTTTTAATGCAGCCAACTCATGTGGTATGCATGGATAAACACAGATAAACATTCAGTCTCCAAAAATACTAAATCCCCTTACAAATAGGAACAAATATGACATCAAACATTATTTGCTTTGTTGCCAAACCACAAATAAATTCAAATACCCCTCTAACCTAATAACGTTTCCAATATTTTCTTGAGTGTGAAATTTAGGTGTCAAGAACAGTCATAGTAAAGCACACTCAGTGTATCTCTTAGAGAGGCATGAAGGCTGTTAAAAAGCTAAATCTGTCAATTTGTTCAAGAAAAACATGATCCATTCATAAATGGAGAATGTGAGGGTGTCATTAATTCAGGAGAATTCATATTATAACATTGTTTTCTCTGCATTATCAGTATTAGGAAACAGTTCAATTTGAAAATAAAGATTATGTGCGTGTATATGTACATACATGCGTGCATGTGTGTGTGTATATATACATATGCAAGCATTCTCAGCTTTTTACATGAAGCTTTTTAGCTGCATAACTTCAATTGAAGATAATAATAACAATAATAATAAACCAGCTAAGCCAGCTGTGTATGAACTTGAGAAAACAAGAAATTCCATTTCAGATATAAACGAAAATGCCTTCTTTACCCCTTACATCAAAATTACGTGAGTTCAGACAAGCACCAGCAGTCCTTCCATAACTGAAGTGTTGTTCTTAAGAGATAAGGACATGGATGAAACAGACTGTTGTGACTGGAAAAAGGCCTGACACTGCAAAACAAATGCCATGGCAGTTACAGAAAATGAAATTCAAGGCAAAGCCAAAGCATGGTTGTCAACATAGATCATTTCCAGTAACAAGGTTCAGTGCCATCAACATTATGCATTGTTGAAGCCAATGCCATCCCTCAAATATTTATGGCGCTTGAAGAGTGGTTCTCAGACAGAAAAAAGTCGCTTTCAGGTGAAGGGTGCAATTACTCTTTTTTGCAAGAGATTCACTGCATATGCACTGGTGCCTTGAAAATGCATTGAGGGTTAGGCGCTGGCCCAGTGCACAGTGGTGCCAAGCAGGAACCCCTGTCCTAAATGCACGGGTGCACAGCTGATACCATTAGGACACATCAGCCCCTGCTCCCTGTGCACCTGGGTACCATGCACTACTCCCAGATGATATGGAAGGACACTTCCCAAAACAGAAACTCATCACTCACTGGTGCATGTTCTGATGAAGGTCTGCATTTCCCTGAAAAAAGGTGAATGGCATCTGTACCTTGGCACAGGCTGCATGGGACACAATGCTTCCACAGGAATGCTTGGAGATGCAAACACCCAACCCAGGCAGGGCTGCACTCCGGCTAGCACAGCCATCCACCAACCCTCCTGCTCCTCAAGCCGAGTAGCAGCTTCTTAAAGCCTGAGCAGCTGCTTCAGGAGGTCTCATCAGATGCAGACATTAGACTGGCTGACTAATTATCCACTATTAATGACTATTACCCACTGGAAATGTCGGATAAAATACCTGTGTTCCTGTCAGGTGCACTGTGATCCTACCTAGCGAGCTCCAATGCAAGTAAGACTTGTTACTGTGTGTTTTCAAGCATGCTGCCACATTTAGAGATGCTGATGTCTTGAGATTGAAATAACAGAAAGGTGAGAGAAAAGCAGGCTTATAAGAAGGAAGATTTGGGTCTTTCTGTCCAACACTCCTGGAAATTATCTTTCTTTTCCCAAAAGTGGTAGAGTGCCTGTTACCCTCAAGGCTTTTCTCAGAAAGCATAACAAGTGCCCCCAGGACCAATTCAGTTGACCCATCCCTCAGCTGGAAACAGGACGGTGATGGAGGTGCACTGAAATCTGAGTACACAGACAAGCTGTGTAGCTGAGATGTTTCCACCAAGCTGACATGGCCCTAGAAGCAAACGACAGCCTACCCTTGCCCGCTTCCAGACAACTGGCCATCTCTGATGGGAACTCTTCGCCAGGTTTGCGGTACTGGTTCATGTCAAAAGGACATACCTCTTCCTTGGTCAAGCAGACACAAAGGCTCCCATCAGCACCCCAGGGACAAGCTCTGCTCTGCAGCATCTGCACAATGCCACTGCTGTGCAGGGTGGGAAAAATATTCCCATAGCGTGTGGAAGACTGCTCAAAACGGCTAAAGAGATACATTTCACCATAATGCCTAAATTAAGAGAAGAGTTTAGAGTTCATAAATAGTCTAATTAACCTAAATCCTTTATTTTGCTTTAGCTGTAAGAAGCTCTGGATTCTTGGTTGGTTTTTCTTGCCAAACAAAATCTTTCTTGCTGCTTCATTACTGACCCAGCGAAGTTAAGTGGTGTCATTTTTATTGAAAAAACATGGTCAAGTGTGTCACAAACTGAGAAGCAGTAATGTAATTTGCTACTGCTCTGCTTCAAGCACAAAGAGAGAACACAAACAAGTTTAGCTAAAAAATGAAGACCGCCAAAAGCTATGTTTCTGTTCCGTATTGGCTGGGATCTGGAGATGAAAGAGAGAGAATACTGTATTTTGAAACCAAAAAGGCTTAGAAATATAAATCAAAATCTGCCCGCTGTGCAGCATTTAGTTAGTACTTCCCTGAATCTGTTGTTGTGCTGGCTCTATCACAGGGCCGATCTTTTCATTTTGTTTATATTTTCCTAATGCAAATTGTGACTTTTACCCTGGGAACATGACAAAGTCTTTCTTCACAAATGCAAAGAAGACAGGAAACTCATGGTTCCCACAAAGCAGCTTTGACTCTTACTAGATGTGATAATTTTGTTAGCAGGATCCCAGACATCAGAGCATGGATCAGTGAATCGGACCAGTGAGCCACAAGGGCTCCTGTCCACCCATGGAAAGTGGCTCATTTGAGCAGGGTCCAGTCCGCTCTTTGTCATCCCAGGACAAGCTGTGCAGCTTTTCCTTAGCGTGAGTTTCATAGAAGGTACAGTATCTCTGCTTTTGTGCCACCACTGGGAGCTCCAAAAGAAGACTCCTGACGATTTGTCTCCAGCCCATCCCAGGAGACACATCAGCTTGTGCAATGGCCTGCTCAACCCCTTTCATCCCTGCTGTGCCTGCAGAGTGGTGCAGACAACCCTGTGCTGGCCCACAGCCATCCGGGAAGCCATCAGCAAGCTCGCCAGCAGCAGCAACCTCCACCAGAGCAAACCACCAGAGTATTTACCCAGCTTCTTGGGTGGGTTTTGCATCCAGCAGAGCTTTGTCCTCTCCCAGCCACACTTCTACACCCTGAGCTGCCTTCTACACACCAACATCTATCCATTCCGTGCAGCAGTGATGGTAGCCACCTCAGTTCAACAAAGCCTTCAGCCATTCCAAAGAGCACCCTTCCTTGGGATGCTACCGCAGTCCATTTGCTGATATCCCTAAGTGCTAGATTTATCTTTTCAAAAAGGTCTTCAGACCCTAGAGTTGTGTAATTACATACCTTCACCATATTAGCTTCCAGCTCCTAATCTCTCATCATTGCTAGGTCAGACGACGCTATAAAAAGGCAAGCCGAAGCTGCATCGTGGCTGACCATCTGGTACCCTAAGAAAGTACATTCAGATATGTTTTAGTGAAGGTATTACTGAGATTTATGGTTAGTATGTGGCAGATGAGCCCTTTAATATTAAGGAAATTAAAACAGATCCAAGGCAAAGTAGTCAGGCCTGGATATATCTGCGATATGGGCACTGCCCACTGAATCAGCTTTTCTTCTCACACATGACAGTGTGTTTTCATAAAAATGGCCAGAATTACCTTTTCCATGCCCACCTACTCACTGCTGCTGACAGAAAAGCCTATGCATTCACAAATGACAGCTTTACCAAGTGGGTCAAACAAAATCAGGATGCTGGAAATTTTCTTTAAGAACAAATTGCCCTCAGTCTGGAGTCAGGCTGAGGGCCAAAATATGTATAAATCTCAATTACAGTTCAATGGGCCCATCATTTGTCCACACCAGGGTTTGTCAGCCAGTGGAGCTCAGCTCTTAGTGCTTCATGCCTTAGTTTAACTAAAGGTGGAAAGGTGTAAATTGCTCCAGCAACATGTCAAACCATGGAGGGTTGTTAAAAACTTGATTATTAGACTGAGGAAATAGAAAGGTTGGTGGAATGGGACTTAATTAATTATGTCTGTTGTACATGGAAGAAGTAAAATGAAAATATGAATTGCTGAAATGAACAATAAAGTGAACCTTTGTTTAGGATTAGGAATAGGCAGTTGGGACCTAATTATACAATACAATTTTTGAGTAAGCGGATCCTGCAGGAATAAATGCTGTGCAAAAAATAAATCTGCTGCATGGAAAGTAATATATGAGTTAGAACACAAAGGATTTGGATTTCTAACAAAAAGATATTTAGAGATCAATACTGAGGTTGGCTGTCATTCAAAGCCTACCCATTGAAAAGAAAACAACAGATTAATAATGTGACACATGATTGAGCAGGTGATGCCAGTAGGACTGGGAACAAGGAAATGTTGCAGGTCACCTCTCCTGCAGGAGGGCTCTGATGCCCACTATGGGCTGCCAGAAGGCAGATTCTCCATGAGGCTTGGGATCTTATAGTCCCCTCCTTACCCTATCTGTGCTGGGAGCTGATGTGACATGGTGTCAGGCAGCACGATGGAGGAACAACTGGTACCTCCTGTACAGTGACAAAAACTGGGGTCAGGAAGCTAAGGCTGGAGGTGCCCAGACCAGGCTGTGCTCCCCAGCACAAAGGCTCAGTTCAGTGCAAGGCACAGCAGCTCCTGCCCAGCCAAGGATTCCTCCTTCCACCCCTGGGAACTGCAGCCTGGAGATGGGAGGCACCAGCAGAGACTGGCAGTTTGAGGAGAACTGAGCATCCAGCATGCTTTCTGTATGGGTCAAACATGAAGGACACCCCAGTTGCCTTTTATGAGTTTAAATCTAGTCTTGTTTTATTTCCATGCCTGCAGAAGAAGGAAGAAAGAGGGATATCTTTTGTGAGTTCATTCCCAGGCTCTTAAGTCATGGGGTTAGGGCTGTGGTACCAGGCAGCCGACATTTCTGCGGCAGCAAAGATGAAAGTCAGACAAAATAATCCAAAGAAGTGCTTAACTGTGACTATTAAGTCCCAAAGGATTTATCAGAGTTTACTTTCCTCTGACTTCTAGGAGAGACTTCGGCTGAAGTCCATTAAGCAAATTAAAAAGCAGAAGGAAAATAAACACAGATTAATGGAGATAGGAATTTTATGAAGAAAAGGAAACAGCCAGACCTTGTGACAAAGCTCCTGGGCTGCTATTCAGGTTTTTAGGCCCCCAGAGCTTATAAATGAAGGAGATTATTCCCTTCACATTGCCCTGCTGGTAGTCGTAAAAGAGAGTTAATAGAATTTTTTTTCCCCCACTGAGAAGTCCTGTAGAAACTCGAGTAATAATATAATCCATAATGTTTCAGTTCAGTGCGTGACATGCAGCTATTTGTTCCTTTGTTTCCAGGCAGGGAATCGAGCTGTAAATCTTGTAGCGACACAGATACTGTACTGGCTCTGTGGCATTTTATCTCCTGCTGAAACTGAAACCCATCTGAGCAGCTTCCCACACAATTAGGGACTTGCATGTCAGAACAACCAGGCAGGATTTCTGTATTTATTACTTTGGCATCACGATTAATATTTAATCCAGAGGAGATATCACAGACATGTTCAAAACCTCATTTTGCTTGTTAAAAAATACTTTGAAACCAAGAAGATGAGCAAATTATGTCATTATGGAGCCCTGTTATTCATTTTCTTTAGACAGTTTAAATTAAAGCAAATGCTCCCATAAGCAGGAGATTCTTTACACTGCTCCTCTTCTAAGTGATTTTCTAATTTTCATTGAGTTTATTAGTGTTCATGGCTGAAAACAAAGAGATACCAGAATGGTAAAACAAGAGTGAATAAACATCTCCACCTGCTGTATGGCCAGACCCTGGCACAACCGCGTGGTGGTACCAGCCTGTGGGGCAGAAGTGGCTTTCATTAAGTCAGCTGGAGGTGCCAACACACCAAGAGCAAGCACTGGGCTCTCCAGGACACACAGAAAACCTCTCTGGGTCCTCGCCACAACTCTGAGGAAAAGCGGCATGCTCATTTTTCTTTTTACTGCCTTGACTGGAAGACCTCCTTGCTAATTTTCTTTACAGGATCTAACCTAACACAAGTGTGTAATTTGTTACTTGCCTCTGCTCATTGATTGATTCTTGGTTTGCCTTTTATTCATGGGCATCTCTCTCTAGAAACTAAAAGCATTTTGTACAGAAGTTCACTTAAATTTTGCTCCATGGATACAGAGTATCCTATCTCTGCCCATCTGGATACACTGGAAACAGTTGCTCTGTTATGCTCGGTGAGAAAGTGGTATTTCACTATCTATACAAGTGTCCTGCAATGTGACCTTGAAATATAAAATACACCCCTGACAGTACACTCACTTGAAGAATTGGTTTCCAGGTGAAACAGAACATGAACCCCAAAGGCCTTTCCCTGAAAAGCACAGCCACAGCTAAGGCGTTCCCCGGCTGTGGTGGATCCTTGTTCCTGCGGCATGAGGCAAGACTTGCAGGGCTTCATCCCTGGGTGATGGGGCGGGGGGGTTCTGGAAGGGTGAGCAGTTGCCAGGGGACACCTCTCTGGGTTATCCACCCCGGGTCTGGTGCTGAGCCTTATTGTGCAGATACCAATTTCTCTAAGTATACATGGCTTTTTCATTAAGCAGCCCTTACTGCCCTTGCCTGCAGAGGATGATCACTGGAGGCAGCACCGGAGGTACCCCTTGCCTCTGCACCTTGCTGCAAACCACTTTGTAGGGCTGCAAATGGCTCTGGTTTCATGGCACCTGGGCATAGCTGGGCAGGCTGCGGGACTGCATGGCATGGCCAGAAAGCAAACTGCCTGGAAGAGGGAGGAGGAAGAGAAGAAAGGAAGCATGATAGAGAAATAAGCCCAAGGAAAGGATTTTAATTCTGTTTGTTAAAGAGCAGATTTGAAATCTTTCTTTGCACAAAGTGATTGGACTTATAGGATAAGACTCACTGTGCATGCTGGTAATTGTGTAAAAGGCTGATGTGCAAACCAGACCTAAGGGTTGGTGAGTTTGGGTATGGCTTCCCAACAGCAGTGAGGTCACTGCACACCATAGCTTCTGCTCGGAGGCTGACCAGCAACAGGCTGAGAGGCTGAGATGTCTGAGCAGCTAAAGCACGTAACCCTTCCCGCAGTGAGTCCCGTTTGTCAGCTTTCCAGTTCCCACAGGACACTTGACCTTTCACCACTAACATAAGAGAACTGCAAAATGGCAGTGCCTGAAGCTCTGCGTTTTCCACGTCTGCGCTGACAAAACCTGTTTGAGGCGCAGGCTGTCCAGCACAGTCACTGTGTACGTGCATGCCTGCACACATGTGCGTGCACACCCCAACGGCAGGCAGGAGCAACCCGAGGTCACCAGGATCAGCCGTGTCACTACCTGGCCTTGAGTGTCTAACTGTGCTTTACTGCCTGCTTACGCCTTGGTTTTACCTTTCACCCTCGGGATTCCAGAACATGAGAATCAGCAGCCCTGCAGGAATGGGGTCCCCCTTTCTGCTGCTTCTGGCCTTGCTGACCGTGGTCACCAAAGCCAAGGAGTTCAGCTGCTGCAAGCTGGCTCACATGCTGCAGGAGGAGGGGCTGGATGGATACAGGCTACAGCCTTGCCGGTTGCGAGTTTCAGTCCTGTCAACCCACAGCCTTTCCTTCCCAGCTACTGCAGTCCTCATGGATCTGTGCAGGGTACAGGTAGCCCCACTGACTCAATAAGGCTGGGGAGTGAGAGGCCATGGCCATTGATTGGCAGAGACATTTCTTCCAGGTACCATGGCACCACTGTTCCCGAGCTTTCAGGGTTTCACCCTGCACCTCTGGGCCAGCTGATGGCAGCCTGATGAAGGGGAGAATGAGCAGTATCCAGCCCAGCCCTCGCTGCACCCATCAGAGAAATCTGACCCAGGCTGGTATCCTGCTCTCGAGTGAGCTTATGGGGCTGCACTTCATTCCCTGTAGATCTGCTATCAAGCAATATAACTGATGACATCATCTGTGCCAAAAGAATGTGAGAAGCCCACAAGGAATGAGTGCCTGGTAAGGGGCTCCTTGTGTGTTTCTGAAGGGCTCATGTGTGTTTCTGAAGGGGAATGGCTTTCATTTGCCCAACTGCATAGAAGCCATTCTTCCCAGAACATCTGAGAACATTAATCACTGAAACACCCTGCTGAATCTAGATGACAGCCCTTACTTGGTGCAGCCCTGAACCATCCCTGGGACTCCAGGCTGCTATAACATAGGAAGCCTGTAAAGGCAAGGTAATCAACAGGCTGAGAAAACAGAAGTGGGAGTAGAAGGCAATTCTAATGATCATATAAATATGTGGCTGTCTGAAGTCACAAGGCATTTTGTGCAAAAATGGTGGTGTTAACCACTGAATCCTGAATACTTTCCAAGTTGAGGGACAAGATTGCGCCTTCAGATTCCCCTCATCGCCTCCCCATCATTGCAGTTGGACTCATTAGCTGTTTTTGCTTCCTGTGGTAGGCTGCTGCGAAGCCCGGCTCACCACAAAAGCAGCAGCATCATTTCTGAGTAGAGGTGAAGTGAGTAATTTGTGGAACATATACAGTAAACGGGGTCTGGGGCCCCTGTGGGGAGCATTGCCACTGCACTGTCTGTTGTGCACTCAAAACACTGTGCTCAGCTGCAATGTCCCAGTGAAGGAGGGACCCTTGCAGTGGCAGGAGGTGATGGGACCCACGACTGCAATTCATTATTCCTGGCCATGTCAGAAAGAAAGCTCAGGTGGCATAGAAGGACAGCGACGGCTGCACTCTTCGATGTCAGAAGTGCAGACAGAGTTGGAAGGTCTGCAAAGTCTTTTTCCAGGGCTAGTGAGGGGAGCTCCCTCATTAGGAAGGACCCTACTAAAAACAGAGCCTGCTCATACTGGATAGGAATTATATCAGTCTAGTCCTTAAACAGTCTTCTTTTGCTTCTTCTATCTTCAGATAAGGCTGGGCAATGCGCTGCAAAGGATGAGAGCTGTATGATTAGATGGAAGGATGTGTGCAGCTGATGGGGGCTGCCTCTCCACTCCTGCAAGGGAAGAACTTCCTCTTAACAGAACAACACTTCTTAGTTAATATTTGTAAGCCCAATGCATTTCACAATGTATCAAATAACTAACTGTACAACATGTGTCTTTTTTTGGAAAAACAAACTCAACTTCCCACTTTCACACGTGATTTAGGATCCAGCCCCCAAAGATTTTCCCCAGGGGCTTTTTTGTGCACGTTTAAATGAGACAAGGGGGTGAGGGTCAGGAGCTAGGACACAGCTGATCCTCAGGAGTTTTCAAAGAAACTGAAAAATGGAAGAACTATAAAAAAAAACCCATGCGAATCCGCAAGCTTTCCAACACCTTTCATTTATGCATTTGTAATAAAACCACAGAAAAATGCAGCCCAGAGTCTGACTGGGTAAAACTTGTATTTGCTCAGCCATGTAAGCTGTCACTGTGAATGTCAGTGTGCTGCACAACCCTTTCACAAGTGCTGGGGCAAAAGAAGCAAGAGAGCTCTCCTACCCATGGTGCAGCTTGTGCCATAACTGGCCAGTCCTGCAGGCAGATTTCCACTGCACTCTCCAGCTGTGCAGAGAAGTCAGCCCTGTGCTAGTAATGTTCCTCCACCATAGAAAAGCCACAGTGTAGAGGAAGGAGATGCCCGGTGTGGGAATGGCTGCAACTTGCATCTGGGAGGATACAATGCAGGGACAGAGAGGATTACAGGGAAATGGTGGCAGTGGTTTCATCAACACATATGAGTATTAGCTCTGTCTGTTTTCATTGAGTGCTTGGGAAAGTACAGAACTACAAAGGAGTATTTTTTTATTTTGCTGTGGTGACTGTTCTTGTGTTTAAAAGGAGAAAAGAAAAATATCAGAGCAACCGATGCTGTCAGCAGATGGGGTCTGAATCAAAATCTTACCTTTTAACACTGCTGAGCTTTGAAATCCAAGCCTAGGTCTAGGGATGTAAGCCAAGGGCAGACACTTTAAATGTGCGTTCACCACTTCACCAGCAGCGAAAGTGTAAGGAACTCGCTTTCAACTGTATCCATCTGAAATCCCAAGAAAGGCAGAGAAAATGTTTTCCTTGTTTTCTTGATGAAAGCAAATTTTCAGTTTATTTCTAGGAAGTAGAATTTGCAGGGGAAATTCAGTAATCCTTATGAAAAAACCCAGCATCCCCCAACCTGTGCCCCCTCGGTGACACGAGGACCGCAGGTAATCTGGCATGCTGTCATGTCTGAAGCACTGTAACTACTTGAGGACCTTGCCAGCATACATGGACAACAGGGATCATGAGATCATCTATAGGCCTATTTTAGAGGTAAAAGAAACCTCCTACCAAGATAAAAGCAAAATCAATAAAGGGCCTGATCCTGTTTCACCATGAATTTAAAGGAAATTTAAATTTATGGGGAAATACTAATTTAATAGCACACATCACTGATTCTAACAGCAGACAGGATTGACCTTGTAGGGTATGTCATCAAAAAGCTCCAGATTGCTTGAGAGTATTTCAACACTTCCATTATATGTCCCATTTTTCAGATTTGGGCATAAATATTCACTTGGCAGAAATCTCAGCCTAGAAGTACATTAGCAGATTTGTGGTTAACTTTTTTCCCACTTACAAAGAAAAAGAGAGAAAGAGCTCTTCTTGGATGTTTTGAAGTCACTGCTGCTATGCAGTAACATTTTCATCTTTGCACTACCCTACCTTAAAACATTCACTATTTTTTACAGAAGAAAATGCATGGTTCACAGCACCAAGAGCAAGGATCACCATGACCAGAGCTGCCAGGTGATCCAGGTGCGTGCATGGGGATGGAGCAAGGCAACTGGGGCTGTTGGGTCAGTGTTATGTACCACAAAAAACCCAGCTGTGTGTTCTGCCAGCCATCCCCACAGTGAATCTGGGGCTTTGCTGCCATTTTCTGGAAAGCTCTTTGGTACCAAATTATCTATGTAGCTTCTACAGGGACTTGAAAGTGTTCATATGAGAGGAGAACTGGTGCTCTGCTCTGGTCTCTAGCCATACACTGCAACTCCAGTGAACAAAACCCAGGGTGCAAAAACCAGCTACACTGTTGAATGCAAGAGACATCCCTGAGCACCAACATGTTCTTGACAAAGGTACCACTGCAAACTTAGTTTCTCTGCTTACTTTGCTACTGACCAAATGCCACTACCCTTCTTCCAAACTGATTAGGTAGCAAGATTTTTGAATCCAGCAGATTATATTTATCAGCAGAAGAAACTGAACATTAATTTAGCTATTTCCTCAATGCAATTCCCTTTGTTTACAGACTTAGAAAGAGTGTACTGGGCACAGAATGACTCATGTAACCAGAGACAATTATTTGCTCCCCATTCAAAACAAAATTTCTCCTGGTGCTCTCCCAGATTGCTCCTTCTGTCAAAACTGCTCTGTGTGGTCTGGCATGCCGGCTGCCAGCCTGCCTCTCCTCTGCATCTGCTTTTGGGCTCCCTGCATCCCTTTTACTCACCCAAACACATGCTGTACCATCACTGGTCCCCTGGGTGTGCAGGCTGCTGGCAGGTACTTGCCATCAGCCACAGAGCAGCCCTCCTCCAGGCTGTGCTCTCTGACCACTGGTGTCCTGCTGTTACAGCTACTGATCCCGGAGCTTACATAAAGAAACACAATTGTTTTTATGCAGATCATGAGGGAGAGGCTGGCAGCTTCAGTGTAATTTAATCTAAACCAGGATAAGGCAGTAAATATCACTGTGTTTGCAAAAGGATGAAGAAGGGCGAGTAAAGCAGAAGATGCTGAGGAAAATTCACAAGGAGGGAAAATATTGAAAATGTACAAAGCTTTGTAGTTTGGCCACCTTCACTGAAAAATAGTATATTGTTACAGAGACTGGGGAATCTGTTTAATCCTTTCAAATGTTTTAATCTCCAACCCCTCACTCATATTCCATGGCCTGTGCTTCTGTGTCAGTAATGTTAAACAAGGGAACCTGGTCCCAGGCACTCAGCTGTGTGGGAAGCCAGTCTAGCACAAAATCAGTGTTTCTGTTCATCACTGCTATCTCCAAGAGATCTTTCTGGGACTGAGGAGCTCATCTTATCGGCCTAATCATAAAGATCAAGGGATGATGTGATTACAAAGCATAATACCCTCGTGGACACAAACTCTGGGCATGGCAGAACTCTTTAATCCAAGTCAGAAAAGAATAACAAGAGGCAATGGCTAGGACTTAACTTCAGGCAAATTCAAGTGAGAAACAAGTTATAAAGTTTTAATCAGTGAAAGGAGATTAACAACCAGAATAAACAAGCAGAAAAAATAGTGGCTTCTCCAGCTCTTAATATCTCCCAACAGAGACAAGATGCTTTTCTGGGTCTGTGATGGTGGAAGGCAGTTCTTGGGGCTCTGCAAAGGGGACATGGGTGAAATTCCACAGTCAGGTGTCAGCAAAGGCAACTCATATACACTCAGGGTGGGTCATGCTCAGATTTTACCCTGCTCCCTAACACCTTTGCAACACTTGCCACCCCTCTCTGAGACAGCTTGTCATTGCTAACTGTGCCATGGCCCACAGCTTATTGTCATATCCCAGCATATCCCTGCTGTGCATCCTGCCACCATGGAGCAGGGCCTAGTGCCATTTCATGGGGACCAGCCTGTCCCTTTGCCTCTTGCTTCTCTTCATGAAACATTCAACGCAACATTCATAGGCAAAGGGAGAAATGGTCAGTCCTACTGACATTGACAGGGTCCCATGGGCTAAGGACAGGAGGAAAAGGACCATCCTGGACATCTAACAGCTGGAAGGGGCCCCTGTGTTCACTGGTTTTGTCTAGCTTGCATAGCAGTGGGAAGTATCATTCATACTTTAGATCTCAGACATTGTAATTGAATTTCCAAGGTTATTAGATAGTGGGTGGTTTTCCTACAAGTACCTTGAAGCTTAATCTTGTCCTTTCTCCTGGGTATTGGTGCTTTGCTGAGAACATAGAATTTCTGATACTAAAGGGTATGCCACCATGTGGCTCTCAAAGGGTAACTGAAAATTGCATTTGGCCCTCCATGAGGAAAAGATGATCTAATGGACTCTTCTGGCCCAATGCCTATGAATCCTTTCACAGTTTTGCAAGGCACCTACTGTGTTTGCTCATGGTCCTTTTGCAACAGTGGTAGGCAGGGGCTGCTGTTCCTGTGAGGAGCATTG
>WYDI02030074.1:55500-69417 GCA_009867235.2 Psittacus erithacus
AGGGAGGAGGCCCAGCAAGGGGAGAGGGCTGGGGGCCGGAGGGGGAGGGTGGGAAGGGGAGTTTGGAGAAAATTGCTTGAAATTACAGTATTCAGCTTTTGCTGACAGTATATCAAAGCCCAGCTTCTGCCTTTATGATATCTAAATCCTTGCCGCTTCCCCAGAAAAACAGCATCGGCACAATAGAAACATTATGTGCTGGTGTGGGGAGGGGGAGCACCGCTGAAATGGGACTCGCTTTAGGTTGGGATGGTGATGGGGACTTGGAGGGCCTGGCGGCTCCACTACAGAGATGAACAAAGTGCCCGTCTACGGCGACAATGTCCTGAGGAGGCACTTTGAATTCATCTCCTGTTACACAGTTTGAAGCGCACACTTGCACACACACACCTCACATGCACACCTCACACACTCCCCCCCTTCCTCCCAAAGGAAATGACCCAGTCATTGCACAGGGTAGGAGCACTGAAGATGCAACAAACATTAAAACTAAACTGGATGATAAATCATAACTGACAGCTCAGTAAGAGGATTAAAGCTCCTGCCACGGATTTATGCCTCCTCCTCGTTACAACGCTTTGGTCTCCCTGGTGGGTTCCACAGTTTCTTCACTGGTGGCGCCAACTGCACCTTCAAAATGAACAACTTTTTTCCTCAGCCAGCAGCTCCCAAGGGTAAGAAGGGAACAAGAGGGGTCACAAACCCCTCTTGGGGCATGGCCCTGGGAGGTGGAACAGGGGGGTGGCAGTGATCCCAACTCTGCTGGAAGGACATGAGCTGCAGGAGAAGACACCAGGCAGTGCCTGGGAGAGGGCAGGTCCCCACCAAGGGTGCATTTACCTGGGGGGGGATTGGCATGGCAGTCTACAAACAGGTTTCTGTGTGTCCATAGCCAGGTGCTAGCTGCCATGAAGAAGCAGCGTCAGAGATTCTCACTGGAACAAAGTCACAGCCAAGCCCCACTGAATCCCTGAGCCAAGTGACTTGTCAGTTGTGTGCCTCCAAGCAGCAGAGCCAAAGGGCTGAGAAGAAAGCAGTTCCTCTTGGTACGGGTTTAACATGAGGCTATGGCTGCCTGCACTGCCCACATGAATCTCTACCAAAGAGATGGAACAAGTCAGCAAATGTTAGCTGGTAAAGTTATCTTCAAAGAGCCGTGCAAACACTAATGCAGCTCTGCAAGACCCCGTGAAGGAGGCAGCTATCTCCCCTCTCCCTATATCTGGAAGAGACAGGGATGCTCTCATGGCTGCCTTTAGGAAAGCTTACGTGCTGAGGGAGGCTCTGCTGCAGCACAGCTCTCCTGGCGTTATCTGCCAACCCCTAGCCAAGGGCTCAGCCCATGAAACCTTCTATTATCTATAAGGCACTATTTTCCAAGTAACAATATCAAAGGCCTTTGTGCTCATAAACCTAAACAGGTTCTTTTGTTAGAAGAACAACAGATCTAGCATTTGAGCCTTGTGCAGACTTGCTTTGTCACATCCTTCCGATCCCTGTGCGCCAAGGTTGGTGACACCTTTCTTTCCCAGGATATGTATGGAGGAGCAGAGGATGATGAGGAATTAGGCTAGAAGTCAAAGGCACTGCCCACTCTGTGTGCAAAACCTGCAACAGCCTTCTGGAGGAAATCAAAGTTTTGCTCAGTAGGAAAGCCAGTGGGGTTACACTGGGGTTGCATTTGACCCAAGGATTAAAAGCCAGAGGTATTTTACACTTCATCATGTTTTACAGATACAGCTACAAACCACAGAGACAGAAAGTGCTGTGCCTTGTCCCCGCAGAGACAGTTGGCCAGTTAACCCTTCCTGTCACTTGAAAAGGGGAAAGCACACCCAGGTCCCCCTAACACACACGTCATGAGGAAGCGTGACACCAGAAGCCCTGCTCAAAGGTAACATAACCTTGCAAAGCAGGCACAGTATTAATTCTTCAGTCCTTTGGCCAAATGGATCCAAGGATGGATAATATGATACAGAAGACTGCCAATGGGAAGGGCAGTGTCCAAGAGGTGGCCTGAGAAATCATGAGGAAACACAGAAGTATCCCAGCAAGACCAGAGCAGGAGAGACATTCCACCCCCCAGAGCCTTTCATTGTCTCTTCTATATGCATTTCCATGAATGTCTGCCTTGGAAAAATAATCTTTTTGCTTCAGAACTGTCTGTGAAACCAGCAGAAGGCAGCAAACCTGACTCTATTTCCAGCCACATGGGGAGATGGGGGAATGTTCTTCAAGACTACCAAGGAGCAACGCATTTCCAGGAGATGTCTGTGACAGCCCAGCTGATAGTCCATGGCTGGAAAAGTGCCTAGTGAGGCTTACAGCCCAGGGAGGCACCAGCACGGGGCCTCGGTTGGGGTATCTTTTGGAAACAGCATGTCTCCCACTGGAGATGCTCAGTAAGGAGAAATAATCTAAAGCATACCTAGAAGTTTTACTAGAGGGAGGATTTTGTCCAGCAGCATTGATTTTTTGGTTCAAATCAGTAAAACCCCCCACAAAGATAAGGGCAAATCTGATCCTCATGCGGGATGGGCATCAAAAGGGCATTTCTTCTGCACTGGTTCAGGGCAGCATCCATCTCCTGCAGTGAGATCTCCTCCCTGCACTCATGTGATACCTGGTGATCCTGCAGTGTCGGTGTGGATGCCCAAAGGAATAGGATACGCACAGAACTAGCAAGTGCTCACGCAGCCTCTGAACACTCCCCTGACATCCAGCAATTCATACTGAAGGCATTTCAGAGCATGATACAGGGTTTTCCATTGCTACAATTTTCTTCTCTTAATTTGCCTTTTGATTCCATTCAATCTTTTAGCACCTAGAACTCCTTTTTGGAATGGGGTTCCACAATTTCACTATGAATTTTTGTTTCTATGAGATGAGAATGGTGCACAAATGGTAGCATGTCTTAACATTATCATTAGGATAAAGCCAAAGTCTATTTTGCCTTTGTTAGAAACTCCACTAAAGTTAGGATTCAGATCTCTAACATGTCCTCTGAATTTCGGCTTTCATATGGCAGAACTGCATTTTTTTAAGTTGTCACTGGGATTTTATAAATCAAATTAATTCATGAGGAGAGGATAGAAGGTGGAAGAGATATTAAGTTATGCAGCAATCCAGGCATGTACAATGGATTTGTGACAGCTTTTACCTTTGCACTTCTCCTGTGCCCCAAGGCTAGAACAGGTAAGGATTGGCCTGAATATTTGTACATTCTGCATGCAGCTAGAAAAAACGATAGAAAACAGTTTTCAAACCTTTATTCCTCTGTTTCTGTACAGAGGGAGAAGAGCAGATCTTCCTGCTGAGTGAATGTAAGAGCACACAGAGCACACTGGCTTGGAATTGCTCTAGAAGCTCTAAATATTGTTATGTGGTTTCTTTCCTTTCCAGGCATCTTTGTTTCCCTGATTTGTGGCTACAAACACAACCTGAAGTGCCCAAGTACTGCAGTGAATCCAGCTGTCATGACATTTCCAAACCAACCAGAAGTGCAGGAAATCTCCCAAGAAAGCTTGTTTTTATAGGCTCTCAGGAGGCTTGCATATGTCAGATATGCTTATCCAGACCAAACCCAGCCTTCCTGAAATTCATTCCTCACTAACATTAATGCTTTTTTCCATGTCAGTTTGAGTGGTGTGAGATTTTTGGCAATCAGGGAGTAGTCAAGACTTGTTTACAGCTGTTTTGGAATGGATGCTGGTTTGCTTACTGTAATTTGTGCCAAAGGATTATTTCATAACAAGTAATATTACAACTTACTCATTTTTTCTTGATTTTCATTTACAGTAGGGCTTTCATCTCAACTTCTGTTGTTTAGCAGTGGCCAATAACATAAAGCAAATGGAGGGGAGAAAGGGAAAAGAAGACATTTTGCAAGATGTTATCCCCTTCTTGAGCATTTCATATGTAAAATCTCAAACTGATGCACAGCAGTTCAAAAACAAGAGAAGACTGTTAAACTGTCATATTTCCTTACTTTTTTCAAAAATCAAAGTTTTACAGAAATGGTGAATCAATCTTAAACCTTTGGTTGATTCTATCACATAATCTTGTTCCTTGGTCCACCTACCTTAGTTGAAGTGAAGGGAACATTTTTAATCACGCTTCCAGTGCAAATATGCACTGGAAGAAAGCTGAAATGAGTTTTCCATGACCATTTAGGTATCACCAGGCTTAAATAGTTTATGCAAATTCTGATTATCCAAAAGTGCACAAAAAGGAACTTTAAAGGGCTTCCAATGCCTGACATTAATTTCCTTAAATATGTAAATATTAACCAAATATTTTTTGTAGGGTTGTCTGTTTTGAGGTGGTAGGAGGTTGAATAAGTATTAAGCCCCTAGGTAAGATTCCTTGTCTAATGAAAACTAAAGCCACATTGGCCCACTGTTAATGTACGAGGCCCAGTTTCTCCCAGAAGAAGTTTGTTGTGCATTCCTTTTATGTGAAGACTTCTGAAGTCAGCAAAGTTTGTGTCCTCAGTAAAATATGTAAAATTGGAAGATCTGCTGAGAGTTGCAGAACTCACTGCAGAAATGCAGCTTTCTAAGCCCCATTCTCATTATCTGATCTAGAATGCAAAACATATCCTGCATCGGAAGATAGAATCTACATTTCCCAGTGTGTTAATAACTTGACCCCCTTCAAAGGTCTTGCTGTGTGTATTGAAGCTGTCTATTAATCCCCTTGTGGACTGCTGGTTTTGGTATTTAATCTCCAGGAGGAATTTAGGAAGGTCAAAATCCCCTTCTTTGAGGAATGCCATACAAGTAATAAAACAAAGTACATTTGCCCCTCAAAGAGCTAGAAGTCTGGGAGCTGTGTTGACAAGGGACCTTCGGACTATTTATACCGCTGTTAAAAAGGGGGGTGGGGCAGGGGGATAGTTACTGTAGTTTGGTAAGTATGGAGAGATGGTTAATATACATGGAGTCTTAATCCCACTGTGGCATTTGATTTGCATTAAATACAGCGAAGGGGTCGAAGTCTCTTTTCACACCAGTGTAATCCTGAGGACCCCCTTGGTCTCTGCATGGTAGCTAGAATTTCAGCAGTGGTTGATTTCTTGCAGTAAATAGGTTTAGGATGTAATAAAAACCAGCAAAGTTCCCACAGAGGGACCTGCTCACAGAATATCTGTGCCAGTAGGATATCAGCACAAAGCACCACTAAGCCCAGGGACTGAATGCAAAAATCCCTAAGAGGTGTATTTGACAGCACTGGCTCAATCCTAAATCCCAGCATCAAGCAGACCTCCTGTCTGCAGAGGACTTCCGAGACAACAGAATTAACACAGCAAAACATTCAAGGACTAGAATTTACTAAGCTGTAATACAGAGGCTTCTTGTTTTGAAGCCATTTTATGCTATTGTCTTACAACAGTCATGGAGATATGGTCAAAACTTCCAAAGGTCATTTCAAACTGTGCATCTGTTGTGGTGGCCCTGGACACCGCTGAGGTTACCAGTGTGCAAACAGGTTCTTCGTGTTTGTACAGTGCCCATGAACAATTCGTGCTTCCCAGAGTATGGCCTAAGATGGGTCGCTGATCTTACGTGGTATTATCCCATATCTCTGATTGGGTTACTGGAGTTTCCAGCTCAGCTTTCCAAGAAAAATAGAGTAAATATGATAGCAGTGTTTATGTGTTTGTCTGTCCATCTGTCCCTTCAAGCCTGCTGGCCAATTCCAATTAAGTTTTGGCAGCAGCAGAAGCTTCAAGGGATCACATTCTTGCAAGAAGATTTAAAACGTGTGGGGTACAAAGAGCCTAGAAATGCCTCCTCAAAGTAAAAGCTGCTACATAACCTACATTTGACTTCAGGAAATGCACAAGGAAAGGAAACACCAAAACTGAGACCTTGTTGGGTTCTGTGGCTTGTGGAGCTGCTTCCCATGATTGGAAACCAGAGGCCAGGGAGAGATTTAATGAACATCTGTGTGAAAGCCTGCAAATCCTTCTCAAAAGGCTGTAACGGCATTGCCCCATTATCCTGGGGAGAAAACACCTTTTCAGCCCAGCATTCACAGGGAGGTGATGGTTAAGGCTGTGAATACAAATTCTCTACAGCACAAAACCCCAGTGCACAGCCAGGAGTCGATGACGCAGGCTGTGCTCCCCAGCACCATGGGGTGAGCTGCCCTGTACCTCTCAGGGGGCAGCCTCCTCACCCCAAAATCTCCTCGCAGCCTCAGACAGGGCTAGGCACTGTCTCCGCTTGGCGCCCTTCACAGCCCAGGTGCGGGCAGATAATGGCTCAGACTTCCCTTTTACTGCTGCTTTTATTTTATCTGCACTGAGATACCATCAGTGACAAGGCAAGTGTCGGGAGATCTCTTTGACAGTCTTTTCAGACATCTGATTAAAAATGGCCCTAGCTTATCCAGCGCCTTGCCTAGCTGATTAGTTCAAAGGGACTGGCTCTCCCTTCTTTTGCTTCTGCTGCCCAAATAGCTTCTTTTCCAGGGCTCTGGTTTTGGCCAGGCTTTTTACAAAGTGCATCAGTGTCACTTTCTGCACAGGACTGAATTTGAGGAGAGATCTGGGCTTCTGGCCTGACAAGCCAAAGCTTTGGGATGGAGAAATCTGCTGGAAATCGAGGTTTTATGAACTTTTCAAATTATTTTTGTGTGTTCATGGGGTTCAAAAACTGGATCGAGGTCATGAACCTTTCCCCTCCTCCTCCTGTCATTTGAAACCAGTTTTTTTTTTCCAAGAGCTATTAGTTCCATTAAAAGAGTATTTTCCTAAATGGGAATTCTGTGCTACTGCATGTCCAGACAGGAGATGTGATGAATCACAAGATGGAAGAACAACTTTGGAAGGAAGAGGCCATCACCATGATTAGAAACCGTGGATAAAGTTCTGGCCCAGTGAAGCTAGCAGCAAAATATTACTGACCTCTGTGAAATCAAGTTTCACCATCCACTTCTTTTTTCTTTCCATTGGAGTTTTTCTTCTCTCCTCCGTCTCATGGGATCTGTGCTTATTTTCCTTCAGCCTACTCAAAAGATTTTTTTTTCTCCTTATTTCTTAATAGCCTTCAGATTTCTTTTATCCACAACTGTTTCTTAGACTGCTTCCCTTCGGTACAAATTGGGCTCCTGAAACATCTGAGCTGAACTTTAAGCAGGCTGAGAGCGAGACAAAATAAATTTGCCTCTGGAAACTTCATTCTTTCCACAATATTCTGTGGCTTTCCTCACCATGCCAGCAGAAAAATAGATGCCTTACATGTATTTTGAAAGGAACTTGGTTTGCAGGGTAAGTTTCTCACCACCAGAACAAGCCAGTGTATCTGCAAAGTACAATACACATGGGTGTCAGGAGGGCAGTGTTAGGCATGGGGTTTTTTCCCATTAGGCTCGCTCTGCATGGCAGAAACGATGATCACCAAAACCACCCAGGGCCAGCGTGGTTCCCAGACTGGCACCATAGGCACTGTCCCCAGCACCTGAAACTCTGTTAATGTCTGAGTTGCGGCACTCATGTAAACAAGTGTGGTATTCTTCCCTCCTCCCCATGGTTTAAGAGCTGAACTTCTTTATCCCACTGTTTATCTCTCAGTGGAGCTGAGAGCCCCTGGTTGCAGGGCATAGCTGCACTACCAAAGCACATGAAGGTACAATCCGCGTCCTTGAGAGTTTAACAACTAAGCTTAGCTGTTAACAGCTTAGTTTAACAACTTGTAATTAACTTTGCCAGGCTACCAGCTAGGTTTTCCATTGCCCACCAACTGCATTTGGGATCTCAGTCACACCTCCTGTGCAGGAGATCAGCCTGCAAGGGAGTTAACTGTAAAAAGACATTTCAGAAACAACTGGTTTTGCACACTAACACTTTGCTTCCAAAAAGTCATTTGATGCAAATGACTGCTGCCCATAATTCCTCGTGTGTGTTAAAACTGGAAATCCAACTGCTTTTTAGCTGATAGCCTGGAAAGTTGCTGGCTGATAGTCAAACAGCCTGAAATCCTCTGTGCATCAGGTATTACAACAGCAATCCCAGCACTTCCCCATTCAAAGGGCACCTCTAGTTCTGTTCAGCCCTTCACATACCCCTAGAGGTGGGCAGAAGAGCGTCCAGGTCATGCACACCACTTGCTACTGCAGGGAGGGATGCTCCAAGAAGTGGAGCCCCACTGACTGTGTTTGTCAGGTGATGGATGTGGTGTGCTCCAAGCTCTTCTCTGCTTGGGCCTGTTTCAAGTACCCAGGTTATCAGAGTGCTGCCATTATAAATGTAAACTGCAAATGGAATATCAAACAACAGCCTCGTCCTGCACAGCATCACTGCCACAGCTCAGCCAAGGAGGAGCTGCCTGATCATTTCCAGCTCTCAAACTGCTAAGGAAGGGCTGGGGAGTGACCGGGATAAAGAGCAGCATTCACTACAGCCTCAAACTCCTTCTTCAGGAGGGCTAAGGTCATGCTTTCCTCCTACTCTCAGCTTTGTTATATTAAGTATAATTCTCTTTACTTTATGAAAACAGGTTAAGAAGAAGAACTGGAGATACTTGGATTAATGTACAAGAACAGGAGGATTAAAAGGCCCTGTCAATTAAGGTGATCCCTTTAAGGCTCTGCCCTTTCACCCTGGAGTTTGGCTTTAATTCCTGCTCAGACTGATGTGACTAAACCCCTTCTAATCTGACAGCTGATACAGGTCAGAAGTTAAATGTGTCCAGGCAGGAAAAGACAGGGTTCTCATAGTCTACATCCCCAGGAGTTACCCTGACATGGCAGCCCCAGGCATCCTGCTCAGCATCAAGAAGGGCTCTGGGGCCACAGGCAGTTTTGGCACCTTCTGGTGCTGACTTTCCAGATTGGGATCCTTGCAAATCTTATTCTTCATTGTTTTGTCCCAGCCATCCCTCCATAATGCTCTGGCCTCATGAGTGTGCTGCAGGCCATGAAACACCTTGTTCCTCCCCACTGCAGGGCTCATCCTGGCCCCTGAGGTGGCATTTCACCTGCTGTCATCTATAAGCTATGACCCTGGTCCAGCTGTGGTACATGTTTGTGGATGGAGAGGGATCAGGCTATGCCATGACCATCCCACCCAGCCCTGCAGAGTCAGAGATGCAGTTGCCACAACTCCTGTGATAGAGAAGATGAGTAGAGGGCTCTAGGGATTGTCCACCCACCTTGTTTAGACACCTTAGTTAGAAGAGGTTGTGTTTGCGAGTGTCTGCCTCACCTACTGACACTGCCTCAGTCCTCCTAACCAGCTGTTGGCACCTCAAAGCCAGTGAGACAGATGTGCTTCTCATTACAGAGGCTTGCAAAACCTAAACCAAACAAAACCGAAGCATGTTGTTATCTAAAAGCAAATGTCATGTCCTAAGGAAGATGTTGAAGATGGTTTATGAGTTGTGAGATCTGCCAGCTCCCACAATAAACCTCCCTTAATATCCATGTCTCAGAAGTGCTGAAGTTAGTGCTGGCCCGTCAGGACTGAGCAGAGTACCTAAATGTATAAATGTCTTATTTCTTAGTAGTATGACCAAAAGAATTACTTTTCTCTAAGGCTCTTTTTACTGCAGACAATCCTCCTGGGCTAGGCTAGGGCCCTTGCTGGGGTCCATTTTCTCTCTAACATCTTGCACCTGCTCTGGTTCAGAAAAGGACTGAATCCCAGCAAGATGGACCAAGCTGCTCTCGCAGACCAAGCATTATGGATATAATTCATAGTGTTTATGCTGAGCAAGCAGAAGAGACTTGTCCCATCTCAGGTAGTTAAGGGGTATTTCTGGGTCAAATCCATGCAATGGTTTCTTTCCACTTCTGTGTCTGAGTACAGTGGCAGTGAGGATGGGGAGGGTGGGGAGTTACAGGGACACAAGCAAGGGGGAGGTGGAACACAGGTCCCACATCCCTAGGAAATCCTCTTCTACTGGTCTGTTCCTACTTTTTTACCTGTGACTGTTTTTTCCTGTCTTGCTCCTCTTTTCTGCTTCCCAGGGTCTAACAGCCTTTGCAGTTAACAGTCAATTAACCCTTTGTCTCCAGAACCATGGTACCACTGTGTGCCTTCAACAAGCCCATCACGGAGGTTCCTTCCACTGCAGCTGCCCCACTTGCAGCACTGTCTTGCAAGACTAATTTCAGCAATGCCTGAAGGTGCTTTTCCTGAGCATCCTCTGCAAGAGCTGGAGGAGCCTGCATGCCTGGTCTGGCTCAGGGCAGTACAGGATTTGCCTTCCCCTACCCTGCTCCCCAAACGCCACATCCCCAGGGAGGCCCCCAAGCATACCCCTGGCCAACTCTGGGGTACAAAACCCAACACATGTAGGAGGGTTCAGACACAAAAAGGAAGCTTGGATCAGTACTTCAGTATCTTAAGAACCAGGAACAAAAGAAGACAGCGCTGTTTCCAAGTGATCCAGATGTGGAGAGGGCAGTTGCTGTAGTCAGGGCAGGTTTGCCATACTCTACCTCCATCCTTAGCAGCTCATCTCAGCACATGGTCTAGATTAAGTCCCATTCTCTTTTTTAAGCCATTAAACCATCATGAGCTCTCCAGTCCCCCAGTGGGCTCATCTTGGAAAATCTCGCAATAGCTCCGATTTCTGCCAAATCATTCGGATCTTAGCTTTCAACTTGTCTTTCACCCCAAGGGCTTGGCTTCCCCGTTGGTAGAAGGATAAAGGTCTTGTATAAAGGCCTCGAGGGAGATGTGCGTAGGCTCACTGATGCTGATTTGAAGCAAAGGCAGTTTGTGTGCGGGTGTGCGTATGTAAAACTCAGTGCACCAGCTCACCTCAGGGGCCACCCACAGACTCCAAAATGAATTATTTGCTCATATATTTTCCCCACAATAAGATTCATTTGTGGGGAGGGGGTGGAGAACACAGAGACTTTGGGGCTGGTGAACTTTTCTGTTTGGGCGGATGTTCAGTTTGTACTCAATCTGGTCCAAATCCACTTTTGAATGGTTTTGCAGAGCTCAGCTGATGCTTTGTGAATGGCCAGATCTCTTAGCTCATCTGTGCTGTATGGAGAAAGCGGCATTCTCAGGAGTGTGATATGAATTCATGACCCTGCCATCAGTTTTATTTCCTTAGATTAAGACACCCTTGTACACTTTGTCGTTCTTCAGCAGACCAAGTGCTAGGATTGCATGGTGTGGCTGTGACCAGCTCACCAAGGCACATGCAAGGTGTCCAGTGACTGGCAGCCACCCTGGCAAATAGCCCATGGGAACCAGCCAGCACTGGGCTCAGTTAAGGTATGTTCACACCACAGGGTGACAATTTTGGCACAACAGAGGAGTTCAGGGAGCTAAGACATGTGAATGAAAGCTTTAACAGAACAAGCACAGCTGTCCCTGCCCTGGCCAGGGAAAGCCCTGAGACATGAACTGTGGCCAGAAGCTCTGTGCCAAAACAGCTGGGCGAAGGGTACCCCCTGTTGTGCCCTTTCTCATGGTGATCCATCAGTCCTTCATCTTCACTGCAAAGCTTATTTTAGTGCCATGAAAATGTCCATGAATTCATCAGCAGATGTACCATATTTTATAAATGGATCCTTTAACAGACTAACTTCATTGTCCAGCAAGCTGTGGGTGCAGCCTTTTGAGTCCATGTTAAACAAACAGCTTCTGAGCAAAACAGAAGGGAGTCCAAAATTAATACAATCTTTCCTGGACTAAATGGTGAAATGCTGCATAGCGGGTATGTCATCTAATAAATATACCTGTTGAATGAAGGGGTAAGCAAAGAGAAGGAAGGGAAACATTGCCTGAGACCACCATGGGCTCCTGGATGCCAGCTGCAACCTCCACTAGCTAAGTCTCATGCCAAGAGCCCAGTTCTTTAAACTCACACTAACAGACTGAGCACAGGCAGCTCCTGTGACTTTGCAGCCCAAGTTCCCTGGAGACAGGCCAGTGATCAAGTAAGTAAATAAAAACATTGCATTTTTTTAAGTCTTGGCCAAGAAGAGGAAAACAAAGCTTCCCGGCCTAGCATTTTGCATGCAAGGATTAGCTGACTTCCTCCAAATGCTTGCTGTTGCCAGGTCCTCTATCTGGGTCTCTGCAAAGAGGGAGGCAGAGAAAGTTGTTATCACATGCACGTCTCATCTGGTCCTTTATCCTCACACTAGATAATGCCCTCCCAACCCGTCTGCCATGGCAATGTCTCTAAGTGCGAATCCCCCCATATGGCACATGTTGAGAAGAGGATGCCCTGTTGATATGGCATGGCGTAAACCATATGCCTTACCCCTGCAAATTTCCCTCTAAAGGAATATTTCTAAAGTACTTTGAGACCCCTGGATGAAAGGATCTGTTAATAATAATACTGTATTACTGCAAAGCTACAGCTAAAGTTCTGTCAGCTTTTCCTTTGTGATTATACACACTGGGGTTTACCGCAGAGTTAAAGAACACCTCCCCAGGCTGATACTTAGCAAACCATGTCCCGGTCCTGAGCAATTTAATTTTTTATTCATTTTCTGAAAGCTTGTGTTGGCCAATTTTAAGCCTGAAAAGTGAAGAAACAGGACAAAACCAGTAATACCTGAACTGTAAAATCTGCACCATGGTGATTTACAATGAAATGACTGTCTGGATTAAACTGCCTATTGTTCTAGCAACACTCCACACCATGATAGAATGGGACAAAAAAATAAATAAAAGGATAGAAGAGACGTTTTCTTCTACATGAAGGCATGGAAAATCATGGTAGCTTAGCATCCATTCTCACCTACAGCTTTCCCCCTGGAGTAAGCATTAATCATGTGGACAGGAACATAAATAAATCTTTGTGCAGACAAACTTGTGTCTGCAATGTCCTCATCCAGTTGGTCTTTGCCAACAAGTCAGAGTGTGAAAATGCAGTAGCTGTTCAGTAAGTTGAGTAGTGATCACTTTTTAACTATAAGAAATTCATTTGTAAAAAGGGTTTTAAAGAAAGAATTAGGGCATCTGCTTTCTGGCAATACAACATGCCCTTTACATACTGTGATGGAGATGCTTCCTGCATGCATTTGCTGGCTCTGCTCTTCAGTGCTTCCTATGGCGTGAGGCACCGGGTCAACTAAATCCATTACTCACATGCTCTTTTCCTGAGCTTCTTAGCTTGGATGGCCAGTTTCTGCCTGGGTCACCTTCCAGCAGCTCTAGCCTGACTTTGAAGCAATACTAGGTAGGGGATAGAAGACACTCCTCCAAGGCCCTGTGGCAACTAGAAGCAATTAAACAGGAACCAAACAGGAACTGGAGAATTGTTTCTGTTGCTTTTGCCAGCACTGGAGTGGAATCTGATTATAACTGGGTCCTATTTACTGACCTGACCAGTATAGAGACGGACATCCAGACAAAATAAAGCAATATTTTACACAGCATTTTAGGTGACTGGCTGATTAGTGCCTGGACTTGCTCTGTAGAGTGACTGACCACAGCTCAACAGCACTGCCCTCATCTGCAGCCATGGAGGGACAGGGCAGCTGAGAATGGGCTGTCTCCCTACACGTCAGCAGCTCCCTCAAGCAAGTAAAGACCCATGATCATCCCTCACTAACCTGCTCCTGAAATTTACTGTCCATACCTTAAAAACTGTCCCCAGATATAATTCATTTCGGGGAACACTGACCAGGGCTATATGACTGTTTTGGGTCCCTTTCTGAAATCAAATTTCCTCTGCAGTACATTTAGGCAACTGGATCTTGTGCTGGAGAAAAAATGGGAGAATCTCACATGAGAGCTTTTCAAACAGCTATGTGAAAACAGAACCTCTCTTTGTTAACCAGAAGCAGGGGGAGTGTCAAACCATAAGGTACAGCCAAAGACATTTCCATCAAAGGTATGCTGTCTTTTTTTTCTTTTTTCCCTTCCCTTCCCTTCCCTTCCCTTCCCTTCCCTTCCCTTCCCTTCCCTTCCCTTCCCTTCCCTTCCCTTCC